>JAIPRL010001451.1:0-46167 GCA_025469235.1 Pemphigus obesinymphae | reverse complement strand
ATGTATATTTGCATAAAAATTTACTAAGTAGGTGCCTCTTAAACATAATTTTAAGTCTAAGTAAAGAAGGATTCCACATTTTTCCATTTCTTTTTATCGTTTTTCGACAAATTAGTTTCAAATTTTTTTTCCTTGGTTCGATATTCGAACTGAACTATTTTGTGATTAGTTCGGTTCGAATATTTCCAATTTTGAGTTCGGTTCGGTTCGAAAATCGAACAGTTCGTAATATCAATAAATATATATTACGAATTCAACATATTGACTATTGTAATTTGAACAATGAAGTCTGCCTTGAATGTTAAAATACTGAACGCCAGAATTTTGAATAAGTGCCCAGACATAAAACCATCTTTATATGATTAGGTATTATAAATTATAATATTTATATAAATAATAGAAATCCAAATCTACTAGAATTTGTGTGCCTATAATACGACTTAGTCTTAGTCTATTTTCCGATTTGTTTAAATTTTTTTTAGATATTTAGTTATTACAATTCGAGCTTTAATTTACATAAAATAACTATTTAACGTTTCGTGTTTAAATCGATATTATCAAATGTTGACGTTTGGCTGCTGACAGTATAATATGTGAGTATGTAACCTTTTAACTCAAAAACTGTAGATGTACCGATTTCCACGAATCTTTTTTTTATAATATGATTTCACAATTTTCCAGCACGTTTTGCGTAACCGTGACGTACCACGGATGAGTGTTCTTTTTTTATGAGAGGCTGAGTAAACAGATAAAATGTGCTTCGAAAATTTTCGAATTGGGGCTAATGGGTAATATGGATTTTCCCCGTATCAATATATATATACCAGTTCCCGGGTAAGCGGTAAGGTCGGGTCAATACAGCTGGTGTTTTTTCACGAAATATATATCTACTGCGGGGCAGTTTATTTTTATTATTTTCGACCAATTTATATCGCCCAAAATAATATTCTAAATTCACTTCTTATGTGCGTTTGTCGTGTTTCATACTCTACTCGCGTGTGTACCGAATGCATATTATCGTTACCACGATTTACTATCCTATCCATTTCGTTCCCTCTTCTGTTTCCTATTTCCGAAATCGTCAGGTCGATTTCCCAACGTGAATAATGATATCACTTTATTCAGAGGGTAAAAACAGTTTCAAAAACAGGCTACATATTTTACTATATTTTAGTATATTGAGGTCTATACAACTGCAGAAATATTTATATTTTTATGTCATTTTTATAAATAGTCAATTGTGTACAAAATAATTTAAAAACTCTTTTATATAAATATGTAGGTATAAAATAAATTATGAACAAAAAAAAAAAAAATGTTATACAATAATTAATGAGTGTAAAAATAAATGTTTTTTTTTTTTTAATAATATCTATATATATATATAACATGTAGATTGTATATTTTTACGGGAAATTATTCAAAAATAAAAATGTTTGAGTAAAGAGCTTTCTGGTGCTTTGGAAAACTCTCTTTTTTTTTAAAATCTTCTAGTAGTTTTCTTAAACGTAAAGAAAAACTACCGATCTTAACGGAAAAATGGTATAATTTGAAATATAACAAATAAACTTTTAACTTGTCATATACGAGTAGTTACCGGCATATAATATATATATATATATATATACCTATATTTTTTTTTTGTATGTATGTATACGTGTATTTGGGTAGATGGAAAGAGTGGGAATTTTCGAGTAAAGAATTTTCTAATAGAAAATTCGTTTTAGTCGTTTTAGTCTGTATATTTAGAAAGTCTTTTTTTTCATTTTCCCAATAGTTTTCTATAGCGTAAAAAAATTACCAAAAATTGTCTTAGTTGGAAATTAAAATAGGTATATCAGACATTTAAAATTTACAGCCAATACATATTTACTGGGTATAAGTTATGAGTATAAGCATATATTTTATATAATATTTTGAAAATTATATTATAAAAATATTATGTAGGCAAATATTTTATGATGATTAATGGATAATAAAAATTATTTTTTGCAATCATTTTTTAAGAAGAAGATAGAAGAAAACATTATAAACAAAATATTGGGCATATATTTTGTATAATATACATTATTAAAGATGTTAAATATCATTGACATATACCCACAATAGGGTCAGTTATAATACAACTTTTACAAACTAGCCACATATGGTTGTTTAAATGTATACCTCATATAATTATGTTGCTTATTGTGCAATGAAAAATCACAACAATAATAATAAAAATACATTTTTTTTTCGAGATGGGTATATATTGGAACGTTTAGCTCTCATAGTGTACTATTGGACCGAGCTCTCTCAGAATGTTAATATAAGGAGGTAATTCGATAGAAATTTTATATAATATTTATAAATTGCACAGAAAAAAGATAATATGAGGCCAAATTAAAGCATTTACTCCACCGCCAAACACCCTACGCTTATGGGGGACAGATGGTCTGTAAGAAATATTTTGTTTGTTTGAGAAGTATAAATAAAAGTTTTAGTATATAAGATATAATATATCATTATTATATTATTAGATTTCATTATAATAAAACGTATCAAAAAATACGTATAATATATTATGTCATATTACGTAAAAAGTAAGAAATATCTAAGTAATTTGTTAAATAATAATAAAAAAATTAAAATTATAAAAGAATATGACTGTGGTGTGTATTTATCATGTACGAGTAATTGTAAATTTGAAACATTTAAGTGCCTATTTACAAATAAAGTTTATACAGTTGTACGGGGAAAACTTACATTTCCAATCACGATATCAGCAGTTCGACCCTCAGTTCTAAAGTAGCAATTTATTTTAGATTTTTCCGTCTTGGAGGGATAATCAAACGTCGTAATAGCATTGTGGAATGTGGATGGCTAAACGAGAAACCAATTTTTTGTGATTGAATTGAAGAAAAATGTTTTAAAAAATATTATAAGAAAATATTTTAGAAATATGAACTTCTTTGCCGAAAAATATATGTACGATATTTCAAAATATTTCAACAACTGTTTAACAATGGTCAGTAAATATTTATAAAATATGCTGATGTCATAAAAAATAAACTTTTTTTTACCACTTTTCAGTTATTTTTATATAATTTTGAAATTTTTTTTACGCATAGATTTTTTGTATACAATTTATTGAGTTCGTATTTTTTTAAATCTAATTTTCGATGTTCTCGGTAGTTTCTTTAAATGTAAAAGAAAACTATTGAAGAAAATGGTGAATTGTTATAAATAAGAAAACTATATGATACCAATAATTTTATTTAGAATTGTTTTATCGAATGAAATGATTTATCCATTGCTTTCAAATACATCCACCACCATTATTTTATTCGATAAGCGCGGTACTTGCACATCCCCCTATACTGACCGGTTTTTTAAAATATATGTATCGATTTAATTAATTATCTACTTATTCGATCGTGTTCTGTTTATACTAGGATTCTAAAAATATAATTATTATATAAATTAGTTTGTTTTAGGTTTACATACGTATGCACACGTATATTAGATTAAATGAATTTTGTTTTTAAAATTTTTACAGAAATATAGTTTAAGGTTTTCAATGAATATATTTACTGAAAACTACGTATTTAGCACGCTCGCCAAATGGAATTTTCCTTACTATTGTTTTCGTTTTTTTTTTTTGTCTCAATCGTATTACTATTAATTAATTTCTCTTCTACCATAAATCCCTTTAAGTACGTGGTAGATGGACTAAACTAAATAGTTTAAGTCAAATCCTATTATGTCATATGTAAGTATGTTAAAAGTAGGAAAAAGGTACCTACAAAATCTCTCAATGGTATGCGTTTCCTTCATCCTCAGTGGAATATTTCTGGATCCACTCATGTGTCGATTATGTGTACATACATATATAATACAATAATACATAATATATATATATGAGGAATTCTAGGTTAAATGATGAGGTCATCAGCTTGACCCCTTGAGATTTCATCGATTTTTTAGTTACAAAATGGTGGCTTACATTTATTACAAATATTATACAAATAAGGACAAACATAAATATGGACTTTTTAAAAATGTAAACATTTTTTTTTTATAGAATCGATGGGTCAGAAAAAATGGATAAATGTATCGTAGTTTGTTTGGCAATTGGGTGAATATTATATTATATTATTATTTCTTTTTTTAAATATTATTATAAGAAACTAACATTGAATTTAATATAATCAATTAAGTATAATTTTTTTTAAAATTTAAAACCAAAAAAATACTTTTTATTTTCATTCTATTTGTGAACTACAATATATATTGATATATATTGACTTCGAGATTGTATAGTAAAGTTCCATCAATTTTAAAAATATCCTTCTCCTTGTCTTAATTTTTGAGATATTTGAGCTCGAGCATCCCAAAAATTGGGGAACTTTAAAATTTAAAAAAATATAAGTAATTAATTATTTTATCCCATTTTCAACGACGAAATTATATATTTTGATCCATCGATTGTTTAAATGTAATAACATTCATTTTAAAAATGTTCTTTGTGTAATATTTAGTTTGTGCATCCTGAGATATATATATATATATAGCCGAAAAATTTGAGCCTAATTTTGGACCTAAAAGATCCATTAAAATCGATGTTCGATTGAAATCCCAAAGGATATGACATGGTGATTTGACCAGGAATGTCCGGTATATATAATATATATATATATACAATCATACATCGCTTTAGAGCGGCAAAATTAAAATATGAATGTCGACAATGGAATGACGATAACGTATTTTTGTTATATAGTTGGAAAAAAAATTGATGACCTTTTCACTTTTTGCTTATTTACGTTTTTAAAGGCGACATTAAAATGTTTGCTTTAGATCGGAAAATATTTAGCAATGGACAATATATATATTTATATAATATGTTTGATAACCATAGAGTAAATATTCATTCAAATAAATAATACCACAGTCTCGGTATTAAAACCATAATCATGCATATTTTGATAATGAGTGGTAGGTATTAAATTTTTTCAAATCATTAATATCGTGCACAGAGATAGTTAAAAATTTCAACTAAACCTAGGTAACTGACTCAGTAGTTATAACGATTTTTAGGGTATCCAAAAAGTTCGGATTAATGAATTTTTCATTCTCCCTATAGCTAAAACTTCTGAATTATGATTTTTACATATTATTCATATTTATGAAACACTTTTCAACATTTATATGACAATGACAATTAGCTTATGAAACAGACGTACCAACTTTTGACTTTTAAATAGCAACTATTATTATTAATGTTTTCAAGTTTTAACATTGGTTTAGAGATTCAAAAATTAATATTTTAATTTCTTGAATACTTTGTATATTGTTATAGATTATACAGTAGTTGAAATTAATAATTTTTTTTGTAAAAACTTGGTATTAAAAACAAGTTTATGTGAAACGATTAATCCGCTCAATTAATCACAAACGGGGATAGGTACGACGTTACCTTATTATAGGTATATGAGATCAAAATGATGTTATACAAGCAATTACAAGTGGTAAAAATATGTTCAGCAAACAAATAGAAATAAATTATATTTTATAGTTAACATATATATTAAACAACTGATAAAGAACAATATTTAGGAGACAGCCTTATTGTCGTAGTTCTTTTTAATATAAAATATTTATTACTAGAAATTTAATGTGATTAAAAAAAATCAATATATTTTGTGTGTTTTATGATGAGCTTAGTATTTAGAAAGTTTTAAAACCCCTATGAGATTGACTCTAAAGGGTCATATTTAAAGTTAGAGTGTCATATTTTAAAATTGATGCAAAATACATCATATTAATCTTTTGTTATGTTTTTATTTTTGTGTATCAATGTTTTACCCTTTGAGAAATTTCTTGATTTTTTTTTTTTGCTGAAACCCGGGTCACCAGAGAATAGTAATCAGTTTTAATGCATAGGTACAAATTAATATAAAGCAGTGAGAATTTATGTTATATATTTACAATTAATGGCACTTTTGAAAATTAGACAAAATAGATAAAATTATAATCATGATTGGATGATTTGACGACATAGGTCATAAAGTATCGAAATAAATTCCTTTTATTTTATTTATAAACTTCTAAATCCGTATAAGTACCTATATTAAAAATAATATAAAAGAAAAAAATATAGGTACCTACATTGTAATTTTATTAGTATATGAATCAATTTTATTCCATAATAAAAATTATATCAAATTAGTGTAATGCCTTTTTGTCACTTTTAATAAAAGTTAAAAGTAATTTCTGAGTTTTATTTAGTGTTTGTCAAGAGACTATATTAATACAGCTAAGTACCTACCTACTACTAACATTAAAAATATTTGGGAACCTCTAAACGTTTTTTAAGAGGTCAAACTTGTGATAGGTATTCAATGACTACCTAAATATCTAAATAATTTTTTACAGTTCAATATTTTTTTTTTTTAGACATGTATAATGAAAGTTATTATTAGTTACAATGTCAATTGGTAAAATGATGTACCTTGTTAAATTTCGAAAATCTTATCGAATAATTTTAATAATTTAAAATTTCTATTAACGTACTGCGACATTTTACCGTTTATTTTGATTGAATTTGTAATTTTAAATATCACAATTTTCAATATTTTAAATTTAAAACTTAAAGTTTAAATAAATCATCAATAATTATTATTTACATTTTTTCGTGTGACAACTTTCTAATTTATTATTCTTATATTATGACTATTAGAGTGAATTTAGTAGTATACCTTCGTATAATTAAGGCTGTGCATTTGTAGAAAATGTATTTATTTTATTTTTACTTATTGCTTTAAGCTATATGTATGTTCATCAGGCAACAACAAAGTACAAAGTTCCAATCATACAATGATGTAATCAATTTCAAAATTTTTATTTTGTATTTTTTGACATTTTTGATTTGTAGGTCATTTTGTTTGGTATATATTAAAGATCTCTTTTGCCTTTTATATTACATTTTATTGTATCGTGTTTTTGAAAATATATTACACACGTTATTATATGTAGTTTATTATTATTATTTAATTTCCATTTTATTTTTTAAAAATATTTTTTATAAGTTGTATAGTAGAGTGTTTTAGCAAGACGTGATAATATACCGTATCCAATGACCAAATTGAGAGAATTAACAACATTTTCTAAGCTCTTTAAACTCATAGTGTTGATATAATAATTATTATAATTTTTAATTACTTATACTTACAAATTTTATAATAAAATTCACCGGACCTTATCCAGTATTTAAAGTTCAACTTTTACTTTAAATATATTTTTTAGGAATTCAAAATGCAATTTTTATTGAATTTTACTATAATAAATTCACAGTTTTGATAAAAATATTGCAATACTTAAATCTTTTTGGGGTTGTTTCGAGGAAAATTGAAAAATTGAAAATTTTGATTTTGTTTTATTTTAATATTTGCTTAACATGTTAAACATGTTGAATATTTATATATATATATATATATATTTATTAATGTATTTAAATTATGATGAAAAATATTTACATAAATATTAGTTTGTTTTTACACTTATAATTTTTTCGAATAATTTATAAACCAAAACGTTAAATTTTAATATTATTTTACGATTTTACATTTTGTTGTATACTTTTCTTTAATAATAATAAATGTCAAAAATCTTTACTCTCGAATTTTTACTATTAAGCTCATTTCAAGTTTCAAAAGTATATATATAAATATTTTAATAAATTAAACTTTTCTCCGAATAATAATCGTGTTTCAAGTACCATGATAATAATAGCCAATTTTAAATTTAATGTTATAATACTGCATGGACCATCGTTTATTCAACTCCCAAAGATGATAATTTGGCTCTTTTTAATGCATAGTTTTTATTGAATTTAAAATATATTGCTTTTTGATATAAAACAGTTTTTTTTTATTTTTATTTCAGTCTAATAATAAATATGAATATTTTAATATTAAACACTGATTAAATAAATAGCTTTTTATGATTATTTATTACTCTATTGTATAGTAAATAAATGAATACTTAGACGAGAATTCATAGAGAAATAATAACCGGAGTCACTTATTTATTTTTCATTTCGATAACTTTAAAATATCATAAACTTCTATAATTCAATATTAAACTCCAAGCTTTTCTTTATAAGTTTTTAAATTAAATATTTTTCATACTGGAATTTAAAATTAATTATAAATTATCGACCTGAAAATTCGATAGACAAAAACTTTCGTTTATTTTGTTATAATTATGTTAAGACGTCCTTGTATGTAATTTGAAGGTATTTCATGTATTTTGAATATTATAGTATAAGTATTATAAAATATATAATTATATGTTTTATTTTTGGATACGATAATATCCTATTACACAATTTAATAAGTATAAAATAATATCAATATGATAAAAATGTAATATAGTTTAGTACGTTTGTGTTGTTTTTCTCCCTTTAACCATGGATACTGTATTTCTCATCTGTTTTCAACGCTATGTACAATAAGGTTATGAAACTTAAAATTTATTTTGAAGTAACCAGTATGATCAATCACGTGGATAAAATTGTATTATTTAAGTTTTCTTTTACTCGTGGTAACTATTAGAGTAACACTGCTGTTCTAGCTATGTCCTATTCTTATATTTCCTCAAAATATGTAATCATTGTGCACATACTAATTAACTTTATTATTATATACTTAATAATATTATGTTTACACGAGAATTAGGTACAGTAGTGGTATATAGTACATTATATATACATTATATACTATAAGTATAATATACTTACAACACTGCGAATATATTTTTAAAATGAATTAATTTAAAACTATATACACCCGAATTTTAAGTCATTAAAAATACTTATACAGACTAAGATAATATAGACTTAAATTATTTTTATATTTATAATAATTAATAATAAACGATTAAAAAACAAAATAGAAATCCAGTAGGAGTTTTAGGCTAAAGAGCTATAGTAAATAGTAAATACATTCTATAGATACACAAATAAGCGGTCTATGATAGTCATTTTATGAAGTTGCTAAACATTTTTTTTCTTTCAGAAATACAATATTTACAACATAATATTTGTATTTAATATTTTTATTTTATAAATCGCATAATGTCTAAACGCTATTATAATTTTAATAACGATCAACAGTAAGTCAAACAAATACCGTTTAATCGTTTCACAACATAATTAAATCCTATCGCTCATGTACCTACACCAAAAAATTCTATTGGCTATCTTGGATTCTTGACCAGAATCATTGTTTTTTTGTGTGTTAGATAAATAATGCAAGTTTTATATTCAGTACCTGTTATTAGTGCCCTTTGCTTGTGACTTTATTTATAGTTTACAATATGTTATATAGTATATTATATAAATGATATAAACACGAAACATGATATTGATCATTATTATTAAATATAAATAAATACCCCCACGTATGTACGTCATGTAGCAGTTTCAAACCATTTAGAAAAATTAGATAGACAAATCATTTTAAACAAATATTTACAAAGAGCCTAGAACAAAAACCGATCCTGAGGTAATTTGTACCAAACAATCTTTTGGACAAAGACTGCGTATATAATAATCTCTATAATAATAATTAATAGTATAATAATCAGTGGTCGGCAACCTCTATTTGACTTTAGTGCCACATTCACAAATTAAAAAGAGTTTGCGAGCTGAACAAATATAAACTATTGATATTCTTATATTAATTATTATAAAAAATATATGTTTAAAACTTGAAAATAATAAAATAAACAAAATAAAAATACAACTTTTAGTAAAATAAACAATGTTATGTTATATAAAAGTGTGGAAATTAAAACGGTTTGGAAAAATGCTTATTGTGATTTTTGTGTTGAATATGTTTACTATATTTTCAATTTCCACATCGAAATACTTGTGCTCACTTTAACCATTTGTTAAGCGTGATTGGTTTGGGATTTTAATCTTTTACATATGAGAAAAGGCCTATTTACACACGTATGCACATCCATACATACTCAAGTATTTTGCAGCTATATTTTTCATATTTGAAAATGACGGAAAAATATCCATTGAAAAAGATAAAAGTGACTGTTTAAACGAGTTTTTAAAAGTATTTCGTCATCGTAAATCTATTATTATCATTTTAAGCTCAACAGAGACCTTGTTAATATCAATATTGAATAAAATAGCGAGTAGGTAATTGAAAATAATGTAAACATTATTTTAAATCTTGAAAGCGATTATTAAATTATTAAATATTAAATTGAAATAAATAATTATTATTAAATTCGTATTAAAGTATCAAAATAGCTTCAAAAAATTTTACTGATAATAATGACAATTTGACAATTCAAAAAGATTTTTAAAAGCCTAAATATATGTGACCGTAATAGTTTTAACTTTATTTAAAAAGATTTTATATGAGACCACACATCAGGAATATATTGATTTTTATCATAGCTTTTATATTATAGCTTTATGTTAATTATAGTTCATTCATATAGGTACTTTAATATATCAACAAAAGAAGCCAGTTCATTATTTTGATTTTTTATATCAGTTGATTTAATAAATCGTCACCGACATCATCAATGCTTCTTGTTATATTGTATAAGCAGATAATGGGATTTCTTTCAACTTTACATTTTTGCACAAATATAATTAGATCAAACACATTTTTTGACAAATTCTGCGTTTAAATTAACATAGCTTTCACACTGGCAGAAAAAATACCTTAATTTTGAATAGCTACCTTTGAAAAAAATCGTTTTTTACCGATCAGAATTTTCTGTAGTTTTTGAATTTCAATTTTCAATAACTGTTTGTATAAAGCATAATTTTTTATATCATATTTGGAGTCATAATGTCGTATAATATTGTATTCTTTCAGTATAGAAATGAATTTATGACAAACAAGGCACGTGACTTTTTCTCTATTTTCAATAACAAAGTATTGATTGATACACTTATATTAAAAAATACGACACTTTGAATTTATTATAATTTTTTTTTTACTGACGTTCATTATTTTTAATTTATTGTAACTTCCAAATAAACAATTACTATAAAGGTCGATTATCATTACACTGGGCTATATCCTTGCCGGAGTATGTTTATTGTCCTTTGAATTCTAAATGTGGTCATTTTCGCTCAAATTTGTTGTATGACTTAAATGGTCAAAAATACACATAGGTATTCACTTGGAAGGATCGTCTTTGGAGAGACTTTCAGCTATCCGACTACCCGGAAGGGGTACGGATCAAATCTAGTGTATACTCTTGTCTGCAATAGAATGAAATAAAATGGTGCAAATGCACCGGACGCATAAAAACCGTCTTGGATCCAGACCGGTCTAGTGGGAATCGACATTATTGGTACAATAACTACGCACGACTATACGAAGTAAATAACGTGAAAAAAAAATGTGACGTTACTGAACAGATATGGATCAGAATCCAAAAATTAATATTAGAACTCAGATACACACGTAGGTACTTTATTTTATTTGTATCTGTTAACATATACCTAATTAACGTTATATTACATTTGATCATGACTGATTCAAAATAATTAATAAAGTTAAATTATTTGTATAGAATGTGATTAAAATTTTAGTGATATAGTTATAAAATATTCAAGTAAATGTTGTGATTTCTAAATTTAAAGTGGGCCGTAGGAAATAGACGCGGGAGCCCCTGGACGCCGACCGTATACCTATAGGTATACCTATAGGTATTAGTATATTTTATTAAAATTATTTTTTTTGATAAATTTAATTTTAAATAATTAGCTTGAAAATTTGATGTAATGAAAAAAATTCGAACAAAGTGTAAGAATATTACATTTACCTCATTATTAAAATAGGTCGTCATACTCGTATATATATATTATTATTATATAAATCGATCCACGACTCACGAAATATATTTTTATTTTATGTAAAATTTATTGGTTTATAAAATATTTCGAATACCGTATATATTTCGGGTAAAAGTTCATTATATTTATTATATAGAGGACCTAGTTTTCACTTTCTTTTTGGAGTTTTTTTTTATTATTAACTGAGAAATAGATATATAAGATTGATTTTGAGGGAGAGTTTAGGCCATTCTGTCTCCAAATCGTACTTATGTTTACTTACAAGTACTGATTACAAGTATAACACTGATCTTTTTTATTCCATTACTCTATACACTTACTTATATACTATTAATATTTAATATAAAATAAATATACTATTAATGAATATCCCTGTAATAATAAAACTTCAGGTTTGATAGGTTATACCTGAAGGCAGAACCGTAGCAAGGACTTGGCGAAACTGCCCTAGGCCAAGGGCGTAACAGAAAAGGGGGCGCAAAAATCGAAATTCAGTAATATCTATCCCTAAGTTTTTAAAATTGGGAGGTGAAAATTCGAAAATCAAAATCTTGTAAAAGTAAGTTGAACACTTTATTTATTTGCTTATTGACTAGATTTTTAAGAAAAATTGTTTTTTCAGTTTCAATTTGAAAAATTAAGTTGGGCGCAACTCCAAAAAGTGTATGAATTTTTTTCCTCATTAGTAATTTAGGGGCGGAAATTCGGTTCTTGGCCAAGGGCGCTATCGAATCTTGCTACGGTTCTGTCTAAAGGTTTATTCCGGAAATAAGCTTCCGGTTGAATAAATTTTTTAAGAATTATCCGTCCTATTTAGTAATAAAACATTGAACTGAACAAAGATTTAGCACAAATACTTCACATATTAGTGCGATATACTTTAAACTTCCACAAACAAAAATAAGTAAAAAGAGGCGGATTGTTATTTTTAATTTAAAATGTAAAAAGGCAATTAATAATTCAATCAGCATAAATAATAGAATAATCTCTACAATAATACTATACAAAAATGTACTTTACAGCGGTGACAATTCCAAAGGGACTTAGCTATTTAAGAAACCGTTTATTTTTTTTAAATTTATTATCTTGTTACTATAAGGAACAAGTGTCGTATTTTAATGTCGATTGCTCTTCCTTACTAATCGATGTGATTAGTTCAGTTGTTAAATTGCTGAACTAGAGAAAAAAATAAGGAAAATCCTGAATTCAGTTTAAAAACTAGCATTCCAATTTCCAGTCAAGTATATGAATGGAAAGATTAACCAAATTGAGAACCCTAATCATTGAAATATATATAATAAGTACAATAATTCATTCATTTCTAACAATACATCAATCTAAATTAACTTATCAGAAATAATGCATAAATAAATGTAATCTAAAATTTGTATTAAATCTATAACACTTAGAATTAAATTTAAAAATTTGACAATCTTTTAGTGTCAGAAAAAAATACTGCTGAACAAATATAACCAAAATAGGTAGGTATAATAAATATGAAAATTGAAAATGTATTATAGACTTTGATAAGATTATATATAATCCCTATTCAATCACTACATTTATTTATTGAAAGTATGAATACAATTATTTTATGTTTTGACATAAGTACAAAAAAGTGTGAATTCTTTAACATATATTTTATATATACATATATGGTGTATTTAATATTTGGGAAAAGACGATATCATTATCGTCAAAATTCTAATATCAAATAACTATGAAGAAGATGTTATATACTTTTGATAACAACTATATCGTAGAAATATTTATTTGAATTTCTATCAACTATGGTCCCATAACAAATAAAAAAAAAATTAACTGAGTAGGTGTAAGCACTTACATTTCTATTTTTTGATGTGTATTAATCAATAAAATAAATAAATTCTTGAAGTGTACACTAAAAGTGAATAAAACTTTTATTCTTATCATATTTTTCTTTAAATTAAAAATATATTTCTGATAAATCAAATGTTTGTTCTTTAAAAATGAATAGGAAGAGATATAGCAAAATTGGTATTGGGGAATAACAGATACTACAAAAGTTACACTCTATTACTTCGGTGAAAAATGTTGGTAGCTCATATTATTCGTTATCGTGATTCGTGAAACGTCGTGTAATTATTAATAAAGTCAATGATAATGTTTGTTTTATACGTTTTATTTAACGTTAAAAATTTGAAAGGTTGATAATTATAACTACATATGTTTACAATTGTTAGAAATTTAATTAAGCTATGATAATTTCATATCACAATTATTGTTCTATTGATCTTATTTGAATCATACACTTGTAAACATTATTTTTATCATATTAATAAATCATTATTTCTAATATTACGTCTGTAATTATTCATTTTATAAAAAAAAAGTATGCACGAGAGAAAAATTGATATCTAATGTATTTTTTTTATACTAAATCCGAATTACCTCATTTATAATATTATTATAAATTATAATCAATAACTTAGGTACTTAAATTCGTAAATAGTTAATATTACTCATAAAAGTGAAATAAATATGTTTAGAAATAAATACTATTATTTTAAATGAATTAATAAGATTTATATTTTTTTTATGTATTCCTATTACCTATTAGGTTGGTAGGCATACTAAATTTTATTATTAAGGATGATATTTTATAACTTTTATCTTATAGGTATCTATTTTATCATGCACCGACATTGCCCCATTTCCCATTTTTTAATTTGCAACTTTTTAGAAATTAAATTTATTTATAGAATTCTAAACAATATTTATAATATTGTAATTTTATATTGTACACAATAAGTGGTTTTTTATCTGTAAAATCTGATTAAGTTTTTGTTAAGATCATTATAATTTTATATGAATGTTTTCATTTTACCTAAAGGTATATTGCTCCGTGTTCGCCTATATATTTTATATGTCCTAATGTTTTTCTTCAATTTTTGATTGTTGATATACAGTACTTACCGAGAGTAGTGCGTGGATCAAGTCAGCCTTTACGGTAGATAATGGTTTCCCAGTTATCAGGATGGTGAATGTTTCATCCTTTTCGGAAGCCATTAAACTCCCGAACCAGGATTTTTTCGTTAGTTCAGGAGAAGATTCCGGCGTTGGTTTATACACTGGATCCATATCGACTGACCGAAAAAAAAATGCTTAGTGGTTAATGCATCAGTTAATAGTAGTTGTTGAATAAATATTATATATTTTGCTTTTAGTAAAATCTTTACCAAGTTAAAATGCTTTTTAAACAAAACCCACTTAAACATAAATTAGTAATTTTTTTTGTTTCAATTAACTTATATTAATACTGTTAATATTTTCAATGAATAATTGAACTTTAATTTTATTATTTTTTCAATTTTTTAGAAGATTATTACTGCATTATTGTTACTTGTTACTACAATATACTTGTTATAATATCATATATTTATTATATATAATACATATTGATACACAGTTTTATTTGTAAAATAAATAATATTATAACCAAAAAAAATTATCCTGAAAATAACAAGTTTTTAAGGTCAGTGTACCCTTATATAGGTATTTTTAGGATATTAAATTAGCACGAAAAACATATATAAACTCTGTTATTATTAACACACAGGTATACAGCAAAAAGTTATTTTGTTTAATATAAAGTTGTTGTAGACGAAACAATTAAAATTCTTCGAATCAGTATATTATTTTACATATTTTATTTCTGGATTTTGATATTATTCGGTACTAAAATCATAATTAAATTTCTGTATCTCACTTTGTCACTATATTATTTTAATTTATGTATTTACGCAAAATTAAACCGTATATTTTATATATGTTTGCATTTTAATACATTCTACCGTTTAATGCAATAAATTATGTTAATAATATGGTATACATACTTTTGTATGATGGAGTATAAATTATGGAGATAAAAAAATGTATTTAAAATGTAATTAAAATATGGACAAGATATATTGTAATCATTATTAAATCAAATAACTATAATGTATAATATATTGATAAATAAACCAGAACGGAGATAATAATAATTATAATAACATACTTGTTAAAATTCCTTTTTAAAAGTAGGTATTTTAAATATATATTTAAATATTTATATTATTATATTTATTGAAATTTAAAAAAATCTCAATTTTCATTGTTTCCGAAATTTATATTTCCTAATATATTACATATCTTAGAGCATTCCTATGAAAATTTTTATTATATTATGTAAAATATTTAATAAATTGTTTAATTTTAATAAATTGCCATCCTGGCTGTTTAACCCAAGTTTTTGATTATGCGGCGGGTACTTGTGTCTCGTATATATAATGTGAATTAATTTCGAGTGAATTGAAGAGACTTCGAAATTAAACTTTTTTAATTTGTATTTTATACTTTTAACACACAAACAGAGTACTTCGAATATTTTTATCGAAAAGTATTTAAAATACAAAAAAAGGAGAATATTTAAATATCTACTCATTTGTAAATAATATAAGTTATTATAATTACTTTGTGGTTTACGCCTATGGAATTTCGGTGATCCCAACACACTGTTACGGATAGACGTAAGTCTCGATTTCCAGTGGTTGGAGAGATGTTGTGGTGACCCTGGAGGTGTGCCGATGACCACTGAAAAACACAGACGCGTTAATAATTTTTTTACACAGACATTACGTTATAGTTTTGAATAGTAATCCACATTTGAAATTACTAGTGTTGGGCGACGAAGGAACTTCCACTTTTGCTTGTTTCGCGTGGTGTACGGGCGACGGTGGCACGGGCATAGAGCACGAGCTGTTGGAGTCCATTGTTGGATTATGTGCAGAAATGTAATTTCCATGCGAGGAGATCAAGGGTGTTTTCGACTGTGGGCTCTTATGGTGGTTATTATGATAACGATAGTTTGAGTTATTTGACCTAAATGTTGTGAAAACCAAACGAGGGTTGTTAATGCCAATGAATTATTTTACAACTTAGAATATTTTACCTCTGAGGAAGGGGTGATAATATACCAGCTAAGGTCGAAGAACTGGCCAAATTCGAACCACTGCACATGGTGCTACTGGTAGAACTTACGTTATTATAACTCCCTCTCCTGTAGTAAATGCGATTTCTGCGGAAAATAAAACCAATTTGTGTTTTGTTTGTTAGATAAAATTTAAATTATAGGTACATACTCGTATTATGATAATAATTATTATAGTTTTTTTTAAGACATTTGTATCATTAATAATATATTTTTCAAGACTTAAAACATAAGTAAATCTAGATGCATATTAATCTAGTATTTTTATACTTTTTTTAAGTAAATAAATATTTCAAGTACCTAAGAATGTCTACTCATATAATTTTTAAATGTTCTAATTATTTCTATTAATATTAACTATGCTAAAATTTTAATATAATTCGCATCAATGTCTAAAATATAATTTTTGAATACCTATGTTGACATAATAATTTGGAATATCACGGTAATTCATTTGTTTGTTGTTTCTATTAAGAAGCATATTATATAAATAGAAAGACAACATACTCCTCTAACATCAAAGGCATTATTATCATTTAATCAATTTTAATAGTCAATAATATCAAAAATACGATATCTTATTATTCGATATTCCATAAAAGTAGTTACATTAAAAACGTATTTTTTAAATACAAACATCATTAAAAATACTTTGGTAATTTGTCATACTTATAGTTCAAAATTCTTTTAACACTATTAGTATAATTTACTAGTCATTTGTTTTAATTTCTCATAAATGATTGAACATTATTTAACTTACTGTAACATTTGTTTCCTAGGTGTAGCAGGAGATCCAGCACTGATTTGAGAAAAATTACTATCTATGTCATCGATCATTTTACATGTATCGACCCGCTTTTTAGGTGGATCGAAGCTATTTTTAGTGTTCTTAACCACGACCGTATCATCTTCATTAGCTGGTCGTCGTTTTTTGCGTTCAAGCAATAGGAAATAAATTACTTTTTCAGTATTATGGCTATATAAATAAGTCAAAACAATATCGAATTAAAATATGTGAACTTTATGTTTAGCCTAATTTATTAAACGCATTATGACGTTCCAAAGCTATCGATTCATAGCATTGACGGAATATTAAATACCTACAATACAATTTGTATTCAAATTTATATTATATTTAGAAGCATTATAATTTTACTTTATTAAAACTAAAATATGATACTTATGCATTTAACAAAATTATCTAAATAATACGATTAATGACCAACGAAAACAGTAATGTTATTTTAGGTAATCGGTTAATCGGATTGTCCTGCCCTAGGCGATAAGTCCAAGAATTACAAGGAACTAAGGACTAAGGTCACTAAATATTTTAATTTTAATTAAACATGAGATTGGAATTATCATTAAAATCCTTAAAATAGTGTTAGATAATTCCTGGATGGTAGTGAATATTGAAGTTTGATATTCTCATTAATCATGTGCGATTTATAAATTTGTAAATATTATGAACTCACAATAATCAATTAATTTTATCTAAATCTAGATAAAATTATTTTTAATGGGAAGTGTAGTAGGAGAGTATAATGTGAACTTTTTTTTTTATCAAAATAAAGTACAGAATATAGTAATTATACTATTTATTTACTTTTGAAAAATCACTGGAAATTTGTAATTACATTAAATTAAATTTAAAATATATTTTATGTATATTAATATATAGAGCCTTTTATTTAAAGTCAATATTTAATAAAAAAAAAAAAAAATAATTAACTCGATAAATTAAAATAGAAAAAGTATAATTTATCTCGATAAAAATAGTTATTTCTTTAATTTTTCATTAGATATATATATATATATATATATATAGAGAGAGTTTATAGTTGAATTAGAATAAGAATATTTAAAACTAAAAATAATATTATTCATAAAAGTGTGACGAATTTGATCCCATATTATTTTTTTTTAAACATTGTAAGTACCTAGTTAAAAATAAAATAAAATCAAAATTCACAAAATATTTACTTTTATTGTTAGCAAATACGTGTTTCATTAACAAAGTTACCATCTCCAGTGTAAAACTCAGACTGACAATAAAAGTAAATTTTTTCTGGATTTGGGTTTTTTTGTTTATATAAATTATCCAAAAATACTCAAATTATATATACGAGTATATAAAAAAAATAAGTACCTAGTTATTTGTTAAAAATATTTTCTAAATAATATTATAACGAAACTCTTATAAAACTTTTTTTATTGAACTATTATGAAAATTAACTGTAAAAAGTGGAATCAATACTGTATAAAATTTAATTTAATTTTGTTTAGTTAACCAAAAATTCAACAAAATAGTTAAAATATAGTTTTAATAGTTAAAAAGTATCAAAAAAATCAACTTTTTCCGTGTACCATTAGTAATTAAATTATATATGTATTATATTGGTAGAGTTTATTTGATTCACCGTCGATAGTTTTGGAATTTATTTAATTCAATAAGTAATAGGTATTTCACTTACTCGACACTCAATAAATTATCAATGAGTTTTTCTTTATCCTTAAAACATCCTAAACTGGATATAGCTTGAAGGACGTCAGTGTCTAAATCGTGTACGGACGGAATTATATGGGTTTGTATGACGTCGATCATTGACATGCCTAAATGCACTTCTCCTTTGCCTCCGGCCATAACCCAAGGGTGTTTGTTTATGTCTTTCAGCTGAAATTCATATATATTTTTCGATTTGTTCAAAATAAACATTTGAAGTATATTTCATTAAAACGAGGAATTATCTGGTAGAGGTATTATGAAAAAAATAAAAATACATCGACTAAATTAATATTAAGGTTTTGTATTTATTTATTGGTAGGTACTTTTGTACTTACCAACACAATATAAACCCAAATATAAATTTTCATTTCAGGGATTTAAAATGTTTATATTAATATATACAATTTCGTTTTAATTTAACATTTTTTGAAAATGTTGTATAGTTCGAAATATTAGATATAATCAATTCTTTTGTATTATCTAATATAGGTATATATATCATATAGAGAATGTTATATATTATATATTATATATTTTATAGAGAATGTTTATTTTTTACCGTACAAACTTCAAGAATGACCTCATGTTAGTGAATACAATCGATAACCTATTTGACTTTTGTGAATTCAGAACTGTTAAAGGTATTTACAGTAATTATATAATTTAACTTTAAATTTATTGCAAAGCAAAATACATCACCGGCCTCCAAAACTTTTTTTATGATAGACAATATTAGTGATTTTCAGAACCCGGTGTCATGCAGCATCACGCCAGAGTATAAAAATCTCAAAAATGGTGTGCTATATAAAAATAGGGGTTTTAGGAGACAAAAGTAGTACATAATATATTTTTCATTAAGATGAAGATTTAATGTAACAATTAAAAAACACGAACAAAACCATCAAAAATTACGATTTTTATATTGTTATACCTATTAGATAAGTACTATAAGTAATGTAAATTTCTTATATATCAATGTTAAATACTTATATAAAAAAAATAATTTTTAGTTTTTACAGTATATAACGCAATTACTTTATTTTAAACGTATAATTAATATTGTTTTGTAACACAATATTCTTTTTTAAATCGTTACTTTAATGAAAAAGAAATAATTTAATAACATTAGTGGTGCTCTTAAACTTCTATTTTGATGTTTCAAGTGGTTTTCAAGATCTTTATACTTTTAAAAGTACTGAATTTGCAAAACGCGATGTAGGTTTTCAATTGAATTAACTAAGAGGATATTTTCGAAGTTTTAACGGAAAAAAAGCAACACGCTGTATATTATTATTATTATTAGGTTGATCCTTATTTTTAGCATTTGAAATGTTGATGCAGACACCCCCTCCTCCTATTTTTTTTATTATCATAAAAAAGTAATTTGTGTTAAATTTGGTGATGATGACTCACCCTCTTTTCATGCGTCAATTTAGTAAATTATATAGCACAAAAGAGTATAGAGAGTAGTCTATTGATTTTTGGAGTATAATTTAAAAACTATAACATTTAGCATAAAAATAAATGAAATTTTAATTTTAGATATGTGTCTTTAAAAATGTCATAATAAAATTTCTTGTAAATCCATTATTTTCCAAGAAAAACAATAAAATAAAATAAATAGTTCATTTAATTGGCAAAGTTGACCTTTTACGGTTATTTAAATATAGTTTACGAACGGTAGAATTACGAGCAGTATAACGGTCTTGGATAAAAAATATATACAATTAAATTTTCTAAAAAAAGTGTAATTTGTAAAAATGTTATTGCATCGAACATTGTTACAATAGAATTTATATAGATAATATTTTGATTGTGAGGCGTATATAATAGTCTATTATAACTATATATTAGATTATATTAGGGTGACCATTTTTTAAAGCTTATTTCAATTTTACTCGAACTGATTCATGAAAAAGTAAATTTTTCATATAGAAGATGACATTATAATAACCCGGACTTTGATTATTTCATAAGATACGAGAAGTGGTTATTATTTTCATAATATAATAATTACATGATAATATACATTGTTTAGGTGTGTGGTACATTTTTCTATATACTGTTGATATTTACTACGTTATTATACAAAAAGTAATTGAAAAAACACGAAAAAATATGATTGATAAAACCATAAAAATAAAATTGTAAAGGAATTATATTCAAAATTATTGATAAAAAACTAAAATAATAATTGTTAAAAATAATAAAATATATAAGAAACAAAAAAATATATGTACATATATATTTATAAATACAAATATTAATAATAACGAAAAATATTGCATATGTGTGTTAGAACTTCTAGGATTTCATACCCAAAATTTGTATAATTTTATAATGAATAAAAGTTCGTGATTTTTCATAAATGAACTATTATCTTAGAATAGAAAACTACAAATTGCAGCAAAATTAAATTATTTTATTTTTAAACACGTTTGTATATTTATTGAGTTTATCAATTAAACATTATCAATTAAATAATGGGTTATTTGTTCATTAACTGAAGTATAGCTGCGTCAGTGTTATCAGTATTATGCAAACGAAAAACAGCAGCTGATGAATTATTATACTTACGGTTAACCGTTTTTCTGGATTGACTTCTATCATACCACGTAGCAAATTTTGGCAATCTGGCGGAACAAAATGTGGTATATGGAAGACTCCCTTTTTCACTTTTTCTAATAGTTGACGCAAATTGTCGTCATCAAAAGGCAACGCTCCGACGAGCAGTGCGTACAATATCACACCGCACGACCAAACATCTGCCTTTCGTCCGTCGTATTTTTCACCCTAAAATTGAGTGGGATACACCAATCGCATCAATCATGATTTTTAGACGCAATTAATATTATCAATAGATCATAATATACTCGTAGATGATGCATTCTGGGACAGGACAAAAACGTCCAACTAGTATGCCTCAATTGAGATATACTCCAAATATAATTATAGTATAAATATTTTACAGTAATGTTGTTATAAGATGTCCCTTAATGAATATCATATTATCATCTATGATAAAGGTACATTTACTTGGTAAACTTTAGATGATTGAATAAAGATTCAATTATCCAGAGTGAACTAATAAGTTGGACTTGACCAAACTTTATTCATCATTCGTCCTAGATGAACACTGTGAAAGATTAAATGTACGTATCCATTGCTTACTTTTTATTTTATTTGGATGACTTATTTGTGGCAATTGCCTTAAAATGAATCGTATAAATGTCAGTGTTTAAGACTTATCTAGATAAGTTAAATGTTAATTTATCTTTTATCTTATATAGATAAAAATTTATAAGTTATCTAAATTATTATCTTAGACAAAAATTTTACTCATCTAGATACATTTATCTAGATACTTTTTAATTATTTTGATTTAAATTAAATTTTCGTTATAACTTTTGTTATGTTTATGAGTAGGTATATTTTAAATTTAATTTTCTAAATTTATATGAAAGTATTTATATTTTAAATATACGATTTGTTGTTTCCGGGTAAGTACATATTAAATATCAAATGATGTTATTTGAAATTCGGACCGTGTGACCACTATTAATACGAGTGTAATAATTTTATAGTCGCCCTTCGGATTAAAAAATCTACACATTCGACAGCCAACTAGGTATAACGAATAACAATAATATTCTATTACTATTATATTGTATTCTTGTAAATAACAATATAAACCTGCATTTTGTATTAAATATAACCTATATATAAATCATGAAATATTTGTAATGAAATTAAATAATGTATCTATTTTATATTTTATATATAAATATTATTATATTTATTATATTATGTGTTTTCTGTTGAATTCTATAGGGAATCTGGGCGAAACGATTAATTTGTATTATTATTTGGGTACTTGGTACATATTCATTTTAATTATAAATCACGCGGGCCATTTTTCTCCAAGAAAATATTTCCTTTTCCTCTACAAATAAAATACTTAAAGAAAAAGTTTTTTCGCCAATATACATTTTATATAAAATATTTTTATAAATAACGTACTTAATTTTCAATAATATTTATTGGACGAGGTATTTCACTTATATAGCAAACTGAAGAATAGTATAGATTTAAACTGTGCGAGTGACTTTATATAGATGAACCAATGTGAGTATATTTTTTTAACTATCTATGGTCAGTCGAGGAAATTCGAATAGAATTTTTTTGGAGTAAAATGGACATTGGAGGAAAACGAAACCTGTATTTTTGGAGTTAATAGCAACGGAAATTTCATAACGACGTATTGTTAATTGATATTATTTATACATTTAATAAAAACCTTTAAAAAATATTAAAATATTTTTGTTTATTTAACTTTTACATACAAAAAAAAAAAATTTTTATATTTTTATCTAGATAAAAAGGTGTTTTATTTATCTTTATCCTAATAAAAAAATAATTTAGTTATCTTTATATTTAGTTAAATAATATTATTCTTATCTTTATCTTTAGTTAGATAAAATTTTATTGATCTGGGCTCAACACTGGTAATTGCACACTAACACAAATATTTTATATACAGTTGATGTTTAATAAAATATATCTCCGGTCACACTAATATGAGATATTAAAACGGGTTGTTTACATTTTTGAAACTATATTGCAACTATTTTATGCAACATCTGATTTAATATAATCTGTGATATTATAAGTAGAAAATAATTACTCGGATGACTTCGGGGCACGCGTAATGCGGAGAACCACAACTGGTTTCAAGCATACTACCGTTGGGTTGTAACGACGCCATACCAAAATCAGCGATTTTGATATTAGTTTTTTCATCTAGCAACAAGTTTTCCGGTTTTAAATCCCTGTGACTGTGGAAACAAAAAACAAAAAAAAAAAAAAAATCCAGAAGTGATTAGATAAATTATAATATTTTAATAGTCAGATAATTAAATACATATATTAGCCTATTATTATTTCCAGAAAACGATTAAAGTAATCAATACACTTCCGGAGGTTGAGTACAGTATGGTAGCTGATAATATTTAATCGCATTAGGTTGTTATATTCAAGCATTAAAAAATACGTAACTATTTATATGAAAATAGTAAACATCTATATACGTTTATGTATTTAGTAGAGATAGGCTGAGTAGTTTAAAGTTCGAAAACTCAAATCGAACTTCGAGAATTCTTCTGGGGGTCGAACTTTCTTCCTACTCCAACTGTTCGACAAAATACAAAAATAATTATTATTTGAATATATATTATTTTCCAGTGTAATTATAAATTTTCATATATTCCGGATGTTATCAAAGTGGCATATAGAAGATGCACGAATCTTTCTCCTGTTTTTACAATTGCAGTGATTATATTTTCAAGTTAATTTATATATTTCATTTTCAATCATGAATCAATCTGTTATTTTCAAGTGAAAAATATTGTTCTACCCGTATTTATCATTATAATTATTGTATACTCTTGCTATATAATACTTACCTAAAACCTATATTAGTTTTCTTCTTCTTATCCTCCTTTGCCTTTTTTTTCCAACTATTTGAGGTTTTCCCTCCTTAATACTTGCCTGATCCATCTCAATCTATTCTCCCTCATTTTGTCAACTATCGAAACTACTTCTATATCACCTCTTATACACTCATTCCTTATTTTATAGTCACCTCTATAGTCACTCCACTCACCTAAACATTCGCATCTCTGCAACACTTATTATCTGTTATATTTTCCTATCTACTGCCTAACACTATGTTCCATACATGATGCAAGTCCCACCACTGTCCTATAAAATTTACTTTTTAACCTAATAGGGATTCATTTCTCACAGAAAACACCTGACGTTTCTTTCCAATTCATCCATCCATACATAATCCTGTGATTCATATCCTCCATGAAATCCCTCTACATCTTTCTGCAACAACAGACCTCTCAACTTTATTCCCTATCCTTCCCTATTCACTTTATATATTCTTTCACCAAAATCATACTCTATATATTTTACTTTACCCTTACTAAACCTTAATTCTTTACTTTCAAGTGCTTTCCTACATTTTCAAGTACTGTTTACTTCCTAAAGTCTCTCTCCTATCAGCACTATATCATCGATTGAAAATTTGGAGTACCGAGTGAATTTTATTCAACTTTACTACCCACTCGTATTTAATAAATAATCGATTATTAGTATACAACCGACTGATACTAAATATTTTTAAATTATTGTGATTGTTGTTATACCTAAATGATTACAGTGCGTTTCATTGAACTAGAGACTCGAATATGGCGTGTGGCGTACTACAATTTAATAATAACACATTTTTCTTTTATACTAATAAATAATAATAAAATACATTATACATTTTTTAAATATTATTTAAGAGCAACTCTGTATAAACTATTCGAAATCATGGTAAAATAATATATATATATATCTTTAATATTTGTATAATATATTGATTCAAACAACTTTATTAAATATTTACTTTTTTTAATTTTAAAATTTTTATTATTTTTTATGAATATAATATCTTCATATTTTCAATGATTAAAAAACAGATATTTTCGTGAATTTTATGTTGACATTATTCAATTAATATAATCTCATATTTATTTAAATGCAAGTTTAAATATACAATACATATTATAAAAAAGTAACTTTTACTACACACTACTGAAATATAATTTATAATAATTAGAAATTATTTTGAATAATGTCACAAAATTAAATTACCATAAAGCAATTTATTATTAATCGATTTTTGTCGATTATATGAAAAATTTAAAAAAGTTAAAATCAATGGTTATCATTACAATAAATAAATATTATCTAACTATTACTTATATTGTAATTATTTTAATGTTTTAGAAAATTATTATAATATATTTGTGATAATTTTTAAATACTTGAACAATAGAATTAGAAAATAAAATGCGTTTAAAAAAAAAAAAGGGTAAAATTCATATACTACCTACTTATATTTTAAAGAAATACGAATAAATAGTGTACCTATATAAAATACTAATTCAAACACTTTAAATGTAAAGTATTTAACTGCTAACTAGTACCATGGGGTTAAAAATGACCCGTGACATTTAAAATTCTTACTTTGTCCTATAAACATGGCGTTTTAATTGATGCCATTGTATTTTACCACACTTTCACGAAAAAAAAACCCGCTAAAAAGTTTAAAAAGTTCAGAAAATACCAGTTAGAGATAGACATATTTTAACTGTTGTACTTTTACTTTTTATTTATAAGCTAAAATGTAGATATATTTTATAAAATATAAGACTCATAAGAAACATTTTGTGTCTATATTTTTAATTCTTATTCATTTAATGGGTCAGATTTCATAAATAAAACCTATAAATATAAATATGCGACAGTAGGATCTATAAATTATACATTTATTTTATAATTATTAATTGAAAAATTTTGAAGCCTTAAAATTGGAGTAAAGTAATTGATATATATCGATTAATGAATGATACTATCGAATAGATACTATCAAATTGTTAGATAGATACTTAAAAACTTTCGACTACTCTAACTATCGATTTATAATGTCTGAAATATTCCATAATCCAACTATTTGGTTAATCAAACTATTCGATAGTAATACTATTTGGTTAGCCTGAACTATTTGATAATCAAATTATTCGGGTAGTCCAAACTATTCGATAGTTAATTCGTCTAATTCTAGCAGAAGTGTCATAAATTATTATGGTTTCCCATAATGATGGTTTAATCCATATTTATGGTAATTGTATATTTCAGTTTTATACGAATTTTATTTATTTCGAAGAAATAATGATACTCGTATTTCGCATATTATGTAGATTGTAGAATAATATTATTATTTATTATACAAATAATATCGAAATGACCGAGACTATTGTTCATATTAAAGTTATAAATAATTAATATTAAATTATTCGATTAAAATGGTTATATTGAACTATTTGGTTAATTCGGATTTTGGAGTATTCAGTTGGTTTGAACTATTCGATAATCAAACTATTCGATTAGTTCAAAACATTTGGTTAATTTGAACTATTTGGTATAGTTTGTATTATACTATTCGATAGTACCCATCATTAATTGGTATCAATTTATAGTGTAGGTATAATTTTGAATAATATCTTATAATTATATTATATTTTAAAATAACATATTATTTATAAAATATTTTATAGTCATTAAACATATTTTCTTTTAAAACCGGTAAACAGTGGTAAACTGAAAGTGAAACATTTTTGATAACGATGGATATATCAATATGTCATCCATCACTATCTATATTAATAAGAGAATAAGGTAGTAATCGTATATTTACCAATATCTGGTCATTCGGGACTAAATATCTGCTCTTATTTTAAAGAAATAAAATTGATTCTAAATATCAATCACTTTGGCGTTTTATTTTTGTATATAAAACCAATGAAATCATTACTGTAAAAGGAATAAGAAATATGCTTTTGTCAAGATATTGGTGGATATTTATAGTTTTCCAGTCAGATCTGTTATTAGTGTTTTAGCAAAGTATTAGAATACAAGTATTTGGATATAAATATTTAAACACTTTCTTAATTATAGGTATTTTAATTGTATTCCATTTACATTTTTTTAAAATTCTTAACTATTTTCAATAATATTTAAAAAAAGAGAAAATTTCAATTTTATTAAATATCCATAATATGCTAGATAGGTTTATAAAATAAATAGTAAATTATTTTTCCAAATTAAACTAATGATTATGATTCGAAATAATTAAAAATTCGTTTTTATTTATTAAAAAACGTGTTGTAATAATATAATCTGTATACAATTTTGATGTGAGCGATATTACAACACTGCCTTTACATTAAAAAAAAAACAAATGTTAAAAAAACCCCAAAATGTATAATAACTTAAAATTGGTTAAAAGTTTTTGAAAATATTGGGTGCAACTGAAGTGTAATTATATTCCTAATTTTAACAAAATAATAAATCCTATTTTATAAAATCTATCTACTTCTTCTTCTTTGCCTTCTCTCCCAACTATTTAGGGTCGACCACTCTTGTTCTACACTTCCACTTAACTCTATCTCCCGCATCTTCATCATTTATCCCCAAATTTCTCATATCATTCGGCGTCACACCTCCACCTCTTTTTCGATCTTCTCAGCCTATTATCATCAACATATAATTCCTGTACTAATCTTACTTGTCTCAGTCTCTTTCCTCCTTAATATATGCCCGAGCCATCTTAATTTATTCTCCCTCATTTTGTCAACTATCGAAGCTACTCCTATACTACATCTTATATACTCATTACTTATTTTATCCTCTATAGTCACTCTACTCATTTTAATATTGAAATCTCTGAAACACTCATTATCTATTCTATTTTCCTATTTACTGCCTAACGCTGTGTTCCATACATTATAGGTTTCACTACTATCTTATAAAACTTACTTTATAACCAAATAGGGATTCTTTTCTCATACAAAACACCAGGCGCTTTTCTCCACTACATCCATCCAGACTTAATTCTGTATTTCATATTCTTTTTTAAACTCCGTCTTTTCCATTCTAAATACACGAACCTCTCAATCTCTCCCCCTTTTTTTGTCTTCCTTTATTTCTTTTGTATTCCCTTTCACTAAAATCATACTCTATATATACTGTTTTACTTCTACTAATAGGACTCCTTTACTTTCAAGAGCTTCCTTCCATTCTTCAAGTCTACCATTCACTTTCTCAGGACTCTCTCTTATCAGTATTATATCATCTGCAAACTACTTGCACCATGGTATCTCACTCTTTATATCCTTCATTATTTTATATATTTCCAAATAAATAAGGACTCAAAGACAATTTCCAGTGCACTCCCACTCTGACCCTAAAATCTTCAGTGTCTCCACACAGATTCCTCACTCATGTACTTGCCCCATAATACATATCTTCAATAATGTTCACATACACCTTTAATAATCATTTGTTCATTAATGCCCACTTTAAGATCTCCCTAGGAACCCTATCATAAGCCTTCTCTAAATCAACAAATACTATACACAATTTTCTTTTCTTTTTCTGTACTTTTCTGCAATTTATCTCACACAAAATATTGGTTCCATTGTTGACCTCCCAGATATACACCAAAACCGATATTTTATAAAATTTATATTTTTTAGAAAATCATCCTTATTTTATTCTTTAATTTTCCTCTAAATATAGAGATATATTACAGTAAAAATCTACCATTAACTAGATAATCAGCCCTAAAATTATTTTCTACTTCATTTTTATCTAAAAAAAAGTATATTACATCATCACAAAATTCGAGTCCTCTAGTGTTTCAAGTGAAATTATTTTGGTTTCAATAAATTAAATATATTCTAATGATTTTTCCAGCGTTTTGCATTAACGTGTGTTTCTACGAATGATTTTCATGGGGTATTTACCCGGTGAATGCAATTTTCTTTTACGTGACTAAAATACTATTATAATATGCTATATATAATATATACGTTTGTAAGAATATCTTAATTCTCGACCTCGTCGTAGATGATCGCCGCCGCGCGAAGACACGTAAAACCATTAGTGCACCGCTTTATAATGGTATACCCAACGACATTTATATTCTACACGAATTGATTTTAGATTAGACTGTGTAATCGGTAACTCGCCAAAATTGTGATAACATTTATTGTCATTAATTATTTTTCTTTTTTTCTGCGTTTATACTCGGGAATAAATAATAAATACACGTCATTTTGTTCTTTTCATTTCATTATTACAAACGAATACATTATTTTGTTTTTTACACGTCTTCACATGGAATTTAATAATATTGGGAACAAATAAACAACAAGTTCTAAACCCTTGGTCATAGTTATTTGAAAATTAAAAATTCGATATTTTTAAAACTTGAAACGGCTGTAACTTGGTCAATTTTGAGTTTCAAAAAATGATTTATAAGAAAAAATAATTGCGTTCATTTTTCTACTTGAATGTATCAAAAATAGATGAATTTTACCAAACAATGTTAAAACAATCGACATTTACAATTTTCGAACGGCTGTAACTCGGATAATTTTGGATTTAGGACAAAGGTTGATACAAAAAAATCGAAAACTAAACTAAATTATGGAAATCAGGTGTCAAAAATAGAGAAACTAGTTTTACGTTTACTGTATTTGTATCACCGTGATATTTACTCTCCGCTAGTATCGTTATTTGGACACACTTTCCACAATCCATTGAACGGTGTACGGAACAATGCGTTTATGCACTATCATTTAATATAATATTATTATAATAAATAAATATATAAATAAAAATTTAGGTTCAAAACTGATGCCTCTACATAATACCTACTAAAATAATATTCTAGATTACATTCTAAATTTACATTATACGTATTATGTTTTAGAATTTAACAAATTATTAAATATACCAAATTGAATTCAATAATAAATTTGGTAAATTCTGGTAAGTATTCTTTTTTAGTTTGAGACGACACACTCTATGTGCATCGATGTGATATTAACACCTATGCAATTGCAATTTAAAATCTCAAATGTTATAACCCATAATATCCTCTATGTGAAATTTAATAGATATTATAAAACTAGTTATCATATATACATATTATTTTAGTTATTACGTGGATATTATTACTGCGATGACATAAAAAGATTTCCCTATGTTACTTGGATACTGTACAATAGATAGGTATATTATAGACAACAATAGTTTTTATTTTCACTCTTTAAGTAACTTCGAAAATGTTGTCAATTTTTTTGTACTCTGTTATAATTTTTTTTATTACCTAGTTATATTTTTATTAGGTATCTATAGTAATTAAAATTCACAGCCAAAATTAATTGATTTTAACTGTTTAAAAAACATTTGTTTATATATACCAACAAATACTAAATTTATAGCCATTGTTTTATTTCATGAGTTTTAATTTTAATTTGTATAACAATAAATATTACGATTAAGTATTTTTAATGTAATGTTAATATAATGCTGTATTTTGAAAGGTATAGGTAATCAATATAATGCAATTTTTGTTTTATGAAAAATCAAAATTATTATATCTATATTTATTAGTTTGTAATTTCATTGTTTAAAATATTTTAGAATATGTAAATGATAAATTAAATATATAAATAAAAGTGAATGTAATGTATATTATGAATAAACGTTTCAGTTTGATTATATATAGGTATACGTATATTGATTCAAATTAAAAATTAAAACAAAGCAATTATTATTCAAGTGTCAAATGAAGAGTTATATTTTAGCTATTTTTTATTCAGTTTATTTTTCTAATATAATGCATATATAATGCATGCGGCTTCAGTGTTATCCTCCAACACTTCTATATTTTTTTTCATAAGTAACGAAAAGACACAATATGGCAGTCATCCACAATAGATGGTTACAAGCCACAGCAGTACTAACTCGTATATAATAAAATACAAATAATAATACAAACTACATCATAAAAGTATTATTACTATTATTTATTATTATATGAATATTTTTTATTTAATAGAACAGAAATTTATCAATTTCCGACGTTTTTTTTTCTTTTATAATCTTTCATTTTGTGCACTCTATGCGATCTCTATGAGCCAAAACTGCACGACTGCCTATGGAAGATGAACCATAGAACACTGATTTTCGATGTCATATACAGTAACTTCAGGGGTAGGGATATTAACGGTGCCTGTAACATCTCAGAGATGTACATAGACACTAAATTACAACTTCGCATGTCTCAACATAACAACTATGTGATATTTCTGAGATTAATATTTGTACACAGGGCAACTACATGGTCCATTGTGATATGCTATATTTCTATGGTCATAACAGAAAGGCGTATGAAATAATATCCGATACCGAAAGTAGGTGGATATAAATATCACGGAAAATAGGTCCGAAATTGTATCATTCGTATAGCCACAAAATCAAACATATAAATATTATACGTAAGAAGCTAAATCCTTTCGTGGGATAGATATAAAGGCTAGGGAAACGAATTTATGTTTGTTTTTTTCTCTTTTAAAACAACCCAAATATTTCAGTAAATATTCATAGTTTAAGTGTAAATAATAATTGAAGGCACTCAAGTGTCGATATTATTATTTATCTATAATCAATCCTCCCCTCCATGGTATGCTTTACAATTATAATGTTGAGCTAAATTTCCACCGGAAGGAAAATCTTCCCACCCTTTACAATTGCACCCGTCTAATTAACACTTTGTAAAAATATTTAAAAAATAATACATTTAGAAATAACAAAAAAATATTTTTAATAACGTGGCAGAAAGTATATTTAAATATTTAAAATGTATTACAAAAAGATTTTCTGACGGTAAAATAACATAAAAAAGGATTTTTTTAGAGTATTTTATGTATACAGGATAATTATTTTATCTTACCCATCTAACTTTCTCTATGAATAATGATTTGTTTTTTATAAACTTGAAATATATATGTCACTATAGTATTATAAAAAGTTACTGCTTTTTACTATTTTTATCGTTATTATTTTTCAAATTTCATAATATTATTAAAGGCTGCCTATATTATTAACTTGATATTTCGACTAAAAATATTTTTTTGAAAATGTTGATGTGTTTCAAAATTGAATATTGAACGAAAAGTGTATTATTTATTAACCTATAAAATTAAAAGAGTGGAGTAGTGTGAGGTACTATAACAAGTATTTATAGTTTCTCCATATACCTCCTATCTAAAATTGAATTGCTTGTAAATAATAAACTGTAATTTGATATTGATATATAAAAATTTTCCGAAAAATATCAAATCAAAAATACACATTGTCATTTAAAAAAACCAGAATAAACTAGAAAATAAAAAGGATAAAATGACTAGCTCCTCTTTCCACTCAGAATCTAAAAATAATTTTAAGTTTATAAAAATAAAAAGCTCAACATTTAAATTAGATGAATGCAATATTTAAAATATTGTAAATATTTTTGTTTATGCTGGTTGAGCAAACCTGTGAAAACTAAATGCACGTGTTTTAATTTTTGCGTGGATTTTTCGACCTACGACAGAGTGTTGGGCTTGAATGCCTCAAATTCTAACCCTTCCCCCCAAAAAAGACAATAAAACAAAAATACTACATAAATAAAAATAAACGCATAATTATTGTTAAACCAATCCATTACTCTCTACGTTCAGAGTGTAAAAAATATATAAACATTAATTATAATATTAAAACATGATTGTTGTTTTTTAATTAACATCCTGCTATATTATGGTGCTTTTATTTGTAATATTATACATATCTACTACATCAAAACACTTTTAAAATAGATGGGAAATTAAAATATTAACTATTCCTTTGAACTTTGTAATTTTAAATTTTATATTTGTTCTTTTGAACTTTATACATTTACGTGTTTAATTGAATTAATATGATAATGAAAACTTTTTTTTGTGATATTAAACATTATATTATTTTAAGTGATAAAGATCATTATAATAAAACTCGCGAACTAATAGATAATATTATTTCATACGAAAAATCTAAAATATTTTGTCGTATCACTTCTTATTAGTCATTTTTTTATTTGTCAAAATATTTTTCATAGGCAATTAAAAATACTGATTTCAAAATTGAAACTGATACCGCTAAAGCGATAAAAATTTCGAAATCCAAATGAATAAAACATCGAATTCAATAAAAATTATAAATCATTTTAATTATCAATCAGAGATCTACTAGAATTTGAAAAAAGCAAAGCAATCTATTGAATAAATGGATGATACGTATCATGCCAGTAATATCCAGTATTATTTTATCAATGTTTTGTGATTCATGATGCAATAATTAAAAAGTATCTAATTGATGAGATTATCGTATCATTAGTAAGTGTAATGTTATGGTCTAATGATAGATCGTATGCACATCATGACATGCTCATCTCCAAAAAGTTCTATTACTCGGTATTTTTAATTGTTAAAGAGAGCATTATTAAATTTAACATTTTGATAACTTAATATGGATTTAGAACATTTTGACTCTATGTTACTTATTCAATAATAACATGAGTTTATTCATTTTAGTTTCAAAATATTATAACACATCAATATTTTATAACCATGTATAAAAAAAATTCATTTTTCAAAAATTGATGATGTGGAACATTTTCGTTCTGAGTCACTAATACTTTTATTTTTTCACACTTAAATACATTTTCATTATATTGCACAATTTTGTAAGCAGCTGTCTATCTTCAATAATAATCTATTGGATCACTATAAACAAGATATTATCACAGTTGGGTAAATTACCTTTAAATAGTAATTAAATTACATTACATAAAAGTAATCCAATTATTTTCTAGTTACTCAACTTTATTTTTATGGAGTTACTGTATGGAATTAATTAAAAAGTATTGAAGTTATATTTATAATTATAATAATTATATTCCCTAAAATGTTAGCAATGACAATATTTATCATATACATTATACAACATCATCATATTATATTTTCTGCGAACACAATAAAAATAATAAAAATACTTAATATTATTAAACAGGATATGGGTTGTATAATCGAAAAATAATACCATATTATTAAATTAATTTTAATTTTCTTGGTCTTCTGTTATTTACAATAATATGTCAAAAATTTGAAACGTCAAAAATTTAACGTTTTCGTGTAAATTACTTTTAAATATATATTTATTAAACTACATAATATTTTGCGTTATTTGAAATAATAATTATTGCAATTACATACTACTGCGTTACTCAAAAAATTATTTGTGTTACAGTAACTTGTAACTTAAGTCATGTTACTATCCAATACTGGGTACTATATCTAAATATGAATATATGATGTGTTATAATATTATGATTACCTATATCATTTGTCTTACGAACTACAACATTTATCATACGTTGCAGTTATACATTTCTCTCGGTTATTATGTATTTTCATCTATCTGACCTATATTTTGTACCAGTTTCGCATTTTGCTAAAACATAATCGTTATTTGTAATTTACGAATATGATTGTTTGCCAACTTTATATTTATTTACAGTTTCAAGAGCTTAGAATAAACATGGTTTCATGTACCAATATAGTATACAATTTTATCACGGCTACAAATTGTATTTTCTAGCGATGGTAATATAATTCGATCGATATCGTTGCAATATTACCGATATCGATATTTTTCATTTTGATTTGGTGATATTGGTTTTTGTAAAATGTAACAACTACACTCTGGATTCGCATAAGTATACCCTTTATACAATTCTTAAATACTATTAAATATATAATAATAATCTAATGATATCAAAATTAAAAAAGTTGTCCATGTTTTTTTTACAGCATTAAATAGAAGAACACCTGTTATTTATATATATATCGCATTGATTTATTACGTCATAATCAAATAAAATTTGCATATGCTTACCATATCAAATGACTGTGACAAAAGTCTAACGCAGAAATTATCTGTCGAAAAAATCTTCTCGCTTCTTTGGGCGTCAGCCTTCCTTTTTTTACTAAATAATCAAATAATTCTCCGCCAGATACGTGTTCTAATATCAAATATCTAAAAAGAAAAAACATGAAAATTCAAATTATGATCAATAAATAAATCAACTATTTATTTATTTATTATATTTAAATGCCAAACCTTATATTTACATTATAATAATCAGATTTTTAAAAATAATTTGATAAATTTCAATAGTACGAAATAGAAATGTGAAGTAATAATAATTTCTATAAAATATAAATTGCCTATTGGCTATTTACTTAAAATTATAACAATATTGCGATAGGTATTTTATACATGTTTTATAGGGTAGGTAATTCATAATAATATTTACTTATTATAATAATATAATATAGACCGTTTAAAACAACTTGGCCATTTTAGGTAGGTATCTTTTTATTTTTATTTTTTACTTTTCAAATATTGATTATTCATAAAATATTCAAGAATGGCTATATTTAATGTTCAACATTCGTGACTTTATCAGTGATTATGACGTTGGAGCTTAGATTGATAATAGCACATTCTTTAAAAACTAACAAAAATACTTACGATCGTCGTAGAAATATATCAGTTTATTGTAGCTTATCGACGACTCTGAAATTTTTTTCACGAAAATAAAATAGAATGTCCACTTAGAGAGCTCTGCTTTCATTTGTTTAAAGATTACCGTACATTAAATTCAATTTTTCATTATTTTCAAAAGATATATATTATTGATAATACTGAATATGTATTATCATTATATTAGATAATGATAGTCTATATAATAATACTATACTATACTACTATATTATTGTTTACTCTAGATGAAAAAATTGTTTAAAAGATATTGTTATTTTCTATTATATATTTTAAGAAATATCAGATGACCCTATTTCTATTAATCTATAGGTATGTAAATATTTTTAAACATAATAATGTATTTTTTAAATCGATGAATAATAATATTTTGTTCACTATGATACGAATCTTAAAATAGATTTAAAAATAATTTGTATGAATTATTCAATAAAATAAAATTTTAATTAATATACTTATCAAACATTTTTTTTTTAATACGTTTAAATTAAAGTTGACCACTCTGTTAGATCCAAATATTTGGTTTCATATGGCAATATTTTGAAATTAAATCTTTTTGTAACAGTAGTTATTAAAATAAAATATAATTCTAAGAGAAAAAAATATTTAGAATAATTATAATATTTATATCAAAATCATAAGAAAAATATTTGATAAATAAATGAAACAATAATATTACAAGATAAAAAAAATGCAATTTATTTATTTATAGATGATGTTTAACACTATACTCTATGGATATGTTGTACTATTTCAATAATTAATTTCAAAGCTGGATACTAACGAGTTTAACGTTACAAATTAAGTTATACTATTTATATTTTAAATAACTTTAAACTTAACGAGTTACATTTTAGATCTACTAAATTAATAACAAGTTACTGTTTGCAATGATTTAAATAAACAAGTAATTTTTTTATATAAATTCAAGTTAATCAGAACAACTTTATAAGGATTATAATTACTATATACTTTAAAATTTTGGTTTTTTGTACTATCATTTGATAGTGACAACCATACTCTAATGCATGATCTTAAAAACTGATAATCCAATGTAATACAACTTTATATCAATACTTACTAAATTTTTTCGAAAAAAATATTTTACCTATAGTTACTGGTGTAAAATAAATATTAAATAAAATTTGTAATAAATGACAGTCATAACTAAAGTATGACACGAGTTCTTGATTTTAAATAAATATTTAACTTATGTCAGTTTACAAAATTAAAATGTAACTCTTATTATTTATTTTTAATTAACTGAACATTAACTATATCAAGTTATAAAAATAAGTAATTTTCCTAGGCATTTAAATATGAATTCAATATTTTATATAGGTGTCTGATATAGTATATTACATTAAATATTCGGTTTCAAAACAAAATTACTACCTACTCTAGTTATTATTTATTCTCAATGACTCAGAAGTGTCAATGTATTCGTAAATAATTAATTAATGTTGTAGCTAATTTGTTATGTAATTTTATGTTTGATATTAAACGTAAATAAAATGCAATTACATGGTATAACTAAAATATAATATAATAATTCCAGAATTAAACTTTTTTTTTTTTTACAAAAAATATATTACTTTTTTTTAATAGAAGTTTTACGCAACAGACCTGTCAAGATAATTAATTTAACTAATTTTATTACGAAAAAAATTAAATTTTTACAATTTTTCTATTCGTAGATTTTTAATACAATCTATATTTTAACTCCAATACTCCTATGCAAAATACTTTTCTTGACATTCTGATGTATAAAATAAAATATTGAACTAACACATTAATATTTATTAGCATTTAAAGTTTAAAAAAGAGGAGTGGTGCGAAGGACTAAAATGTATCATACCATGTTCTTCTAGCAAATTTTTTATTTGAAGTTAAAATTTTTCAAAATGCTCAGAAAATAAAGTTAAAAATGTAGATTTTCATGATAAAAAATATAAAATAACATAATCTACGATATAAAAATATAGATTTTTTTTGCAAAAGTGCAATATTATAATAACTTCCAAATTAAAATTAAATTAAAAATAAATAATCATGAATACAAAAATTAACTGAGTTAATGAAGTGGGTACATTATAACTAGCGTTGAAACTAGTTTATTGTTTTAGTTTTTAGAATATTATTTGATAAATAATATATGTCTAGACTCTCTAAAGCTTGGGCACAAGCAGCGTGGTATTCAAATAAACTTACAAATATCTTTTGTTTTCGTAGACGTCTGATAATCCCAAAACGTGTGGGTGGTCAATAAGTTTCATTATTGCAATTTCTCTTTCCACCTAAAACAAAGTTATAATAAATAAGTAAATAGATAAACAACGAAAATAATAATGTTGTGTACAAAATTTTAAAATATTGAAAATGAAAATAAAACATTATAACGATTATAAAAAACCTATATGAATACAGACCTTTGATTTTGTTTTTAAAATTGTATTTTTTTTTTAAATATTATTGATTTATAATTTATAATTTATAATAGGAACCACCTATCACTTTTAATGTCATAAGTTCTTACTTCATTTACATAACGCTTGTAAACTGCTGTGCCGGGATATAATATCAGCTATGCTCTGAACTTGATCTGTTTATGGTGAGAGATAAATTAATTTTTATCGGGGCAATAGCCTTAATTATAGCTTTTATTTTTTATTTCAATATAATGAAATAATGTATCCATTAAAAAAAAAAACAAATACAATATATTATTCTTATTAAGAATGTATAATTCATTATATTATGCATATTGTGTGTATTAAATTAATAATATAATATACAAGTATTTGTTTTAAAATGATTTAATTTTTCATGTACCTACCTATATATACACTTTATCAAGTATAAGTTTTAAGATAAAAATCGAATTCATTAAATTACCTATAGCTTACCTATACTATTTTACTATTGATAGGCATTTTAGAGAAGTAGTTTACCCAGTAGGTATAGCCCAGTCAAATTAGTATTTCAGTACCGAAAATTAAAGTTTAATAAGCGTAAAAGAAAATTTTGAAAATGGTCGAACATTTATTTAAATATGAATATAAATAATGTCAGAAACTTAAAATATCAAACAAATATTTACTAAATGCTTCAACACATCTAAACACATTGACTAGATAACAATTTCAAAACTTTTTTATTACTTTTCAGTATCGTGTAAAACAGCGTTTGGAATGGTTTCAGTAATATAATATTCATTTTTAAATAAATGATTTTTTGAAAATGTTTGTATTTGTTTACTCGATGTTGAAGCACATAAGTGAATAAGAACACTATAACATAATATATTATATATATAAAAATAATATGTTTTTAATATGTAATTTTGATATAATTAAATAATACAATTTAATGAGAAAATAGTTCTGTATAACTATATAATTAACAATATTAGTTATGTTTGTTACAATTCAGCATTTTTAATTTTAATACCTATACAAATTAAAGTACCTACCTAAAAATTTTTTTTTATAACCAAAATTTGTTTTTATAAAAAAACATACTATTTCACCCCATATTTTGCGTATGAAGACTGTTTGCTGTAATAATAACATGGTAAATATATTTTGGAAGGTGGGATTATTTATATATTTTTGTACAAAATATTTAAAAATATTTACTGCAGTCTGTTTTCTTCTTCCCAGAATTTACCTTCAAGATACCTCATTTAATGTAAATATTTAAGCGATTATTTCATTCAGAACATGATATGCCACTATTATTATTTAGAACCGTTAAAAAATTACGAGAACAATATCCGAATACTACCTATATACTTCGTGACAATTGAAATAATTAATTTTTATACTACAACAATATTGTTTTGCACTTAGACAAATTAGATTTTTAAAAGAGCGTATAAATTTAAAATATTTTGCACGTATGAAAATAACAAAATAAATAAAGTTCAGCAACATCTATGCACGTGTATTAAGATCCCTTGTTGAATAATGTATGTATGCATATTAACGTTTATTCTTGGATGAAATTTTAGTAAATCTCGTATATATAATCAAATAATCAAAGTACTTTATGTTGTCAAGTTGACACGACTGCAATGAGCTTTTGGTGGCTTGTGTAATAGTTTAATTAATAGACAAAATAATGTAATTTGCATTTCCCGAAAAACTTTCTAATGCATATGTTACCTGGAATTTCGAATTTCTTGCAGGTATCTAAGTATAAATTACATTTTTTTTAGGAATTATTTACTGGAATTAATCAATATTAGTTAAATGAACCTTAAATCGTAATATATTGTTTCGATATGTTAAGAGGCCGCAACACCAATGAAAAATCGACCTAAAAGCGTGACAAAACTATGGGACTTTGAAAAGTCGGATTTCAATTCTGAAAACTGTTTTGAATTTATCAGTTTGTCTTCTAGGGATCGATCGAGGCGTTTATTTTTATTTTATTTTTTAATCGTGTTATTTATCATTAAAAATCAAAAATTTTAAACATTGATTTTATTTTAATCTGTAATAATAAAGAAAAATACCTTGATCGATCCCTAGAAGACAGGCCGACACATTCAAATCTGTTTACAGATTGTAAATCCGACTTTCCATAGTTCCACAATTTTGTCAGGCTTATTGGTCTTTTAGGTGGAAATTTCGTGATTACACAACAATAAAAAGTGATACGGGTATGGGGCTATTTTTAGATTAATTTTAAAATGTACATAAATATTTCTAAATTGTTAAATTTTTATTTATCATAATATTTCTTAAAAATTGCCTATTCAGAACTCCTTAAAAATCGCAGGTGTTGCGGCCTCTTAATATTATTTTATATTTACTCCAAGTATAAAATTCAAAGTAATTTGTTAAGTTACAAAATTCAAATTAACTTAACTCAAACTATCATTGACTCGTTAATGCGCCCAGTCTTGAATAAAGATACTGTTATATTAAGTACACCTAATATTGTAAATAATATCTATTATCTAGTTCTCGTATATTTAATTTTTACCTTTTACCTACCTACCAATAGTTAATCATTATGGATTGGTATTTTGTAGACTTTTATAATTTTATTTTAAAAGTATCAAATTATAGTTTATGTAATATGCATTTCACATAATATTACATCTACATGTAGGTACTTACTTACATTTCGTTGGAAAAAAAACGATGCAGAGGTCGAGGAACTCAAACATAATAAAAATTTGATAATAATAAGTAGATTATACTTAATATATTATACAAAATATATTAGGTATGTAGAGATCAACAAATTTTATTGGATGCTCGAATAAATGCCACAAACACTGAGCATTTATTTATGAGGATTTGATTTTACGATGCACAATAATATTATCTAGACACAGAAATCCCGAAAATCCGTATATTTTATTGTATGACGTGAGGCTTATTCGTATCTCATTTTTAGGCAATCATCGGTTGCCGGACGTGAACAGGAAACCAAGGACCCATTTACAAATGGTAAGTAGCATAAAGCATAATATTATAATAATGATTACGTCAGATATTAAGTATATAGATTAGTATAGGTACTAAGGTGAGGTGACCATATTTAGAAAATTAAAATTAACGGGACAAAAAAAAGGTTATTTAAAAAAATATAAATAAGTCAAAATGTAATTGCGTTCCGGTGTCCCGAAAAAGCCTTTCGGGACGGCCAATTGTCCGAAATCCAACTTCAATATTTTAATATTAACATTTTTAAATTTTACCAAAGAAAAGCATTTTTGAAAATGATATAATTATTTTAAAACGGTCGATTGACAGAAATACATATCTATTTTCACATAGGTATGGGTATTATACACATAGGTACATATTTACTCCAAAATATGCAGTTATTAGGTACGTGGAATTACACAAAAAAAATTTTAATAGCTTTTATAAATAAAATTTGTAATGTTGATGGCCAATAATGCAGTGTTAATTGACAATAATGTCAAATGCAAAAACGTCACGAAAATCATTGGTTATCACTTATCGGATTTCATACATTTTAATAAACTTAATATAAAAGCAATGTAGAGATAGTCATCAAATTGTCTTTTTTTACTTAGCCTGGGTCAAATACAGCAGTAGGACACGTACACGTGTTCTTGATGGATATTAGGATACTGCAAATTAGATTATTTAGAGGTTACGCATCACATTTAACATGAGTACGGTAGTCTCCATTAATAATAATTAATTAAACTAAGCTTTGACAACTATATAAAATTTTTGAGACAATGGTTTTTTATGTTTGAAAAAAAAAAAAAGATAAATATAAATAAAAAGCAAAAAAAAAACTTACTTGGCCAAATATTCTATCGGAAGATAGGATTACGTGACCGAATAGACATCAAGTCTTCAGGTGGTTGAAAAGTTGTTAACAGGAAAAAAAATATTACATTTTATACAGAGTAAACCAAGAAAAATTTGTTAAATACCCAGGTAGTCGGCGGTACTTTTGCTTAGAATTATAATTTATTTTTTGTCCCGGTTTTTTCAAAATAGAATATATGTATGGTAAACTACACTGAAGTGTGTAGGGCAGGCAGTAGGTAGGTACATATTATACTTACGTATATTTTCTTATCGGCAATCGTAAACTTCCGGAAAGACATGACGTGCGCAATAAGAGGGGAGTGAAAAAATGCAAAACATTTTTGAAGTACGCGTTACGCGTTGTATTATGCGCATAAGCACAGCGTCTGCACTCTCGCGTAACCTACTATTTATGGCAATCAGCTGACTCCGTAAAGACAATGGTGATAAGCGCGTGTCCGCGAAACCAGTTTCACGTATTTCTATCATCTGACCTACAAAACTCCTGCGACCCGTGTGCATTTTTTGTTTATAGCCATATGCAATATACGGATGAATATATTATATTATATGTACACACACGATTGAGCATATAATAATAATAATAATAATAATAATAAAAATAAAATATATCCACCTATATTATGTGCATACGTCTTCTGGGCAACGTTTTGAAGGTCAAACGGCCGCCCCGCATAGAAGTTCACATATTATTATTATTATTATTATTATCCGATTAACGACCGGGCCTGACCTCCAACTGGAGCCACCGGCGTGTTCGAAATATAATGTGGCCTATATTATAATGGATTTCGGGTCGGAAGAAAGCTAGCTAACAGCGACCCGGCAGCCGCGTGTGCATGTCGTCGACGAATAATTCGTTTGAATTTTTTTATTTATTTATACATATGGGTGTAGAATATATAATAATAATACGATAATAATATGATACGGAATGGCGTATGATGTCAATATTATTGTGAATAGTAAATACGAAATAATAACGCGCGACATAACGGAAACCATTCGCGGAGACCTGTCTCAATGTTTATGACACGTACCTGTAATAAATTCTCGTTTCCTTACACCCATCACTATAGCTGTTATCCACTATATAATATGCCGAATTATTAAAAAACGGTTATTATTTTGTTCATCGGCAGGTTATATTATTATATAGTTGGTTGTATTATTTTGATAGGTAGTGTAAATTGTGCGTAAAAGTACCTTACACCTGCACAGTGCATTAGATATTTTACTTGTAAAATTCAAATGACGTTTTAATCATTTATAACGTCATGTACGATTTTATATTATATTGTATAATAGTGTTAGTCGGTAAACTTTAATGGTTCGAGATTGGAAGTAAACTTTGTAAAAAATATGTTCATACCCCCCTCCCCCCAATAAAAAATTCCTGTTCGAATTATAAGTAAATGTATACGTTTATACATACGTTTGTATACTGTTTATTGTCGAAACGCAATATTCTCACTGTTTCGAGTTTTGCGTTATTTGCAGCCACAAATCGTTCTTACTCAAATATATAATATGTACTTAACCGTCTTGTAACGATCGGTTCATTCGTGATTTACCGTAACTTTCTACGCGAAATACATCGTAAGGGTTACCGGGTCGAGTCCTAAAAAATACTGCACGTGACGATGTGATTATTATTATTGCTTATTGCTTATTGATTTTTTTTGTTGTTAAATAATATAGGTAAACAGTTATATATACATTGCGTATTATAATCCAGAAAATCATATTATGGCATTATGCTATTAAAACTGACCTACCAAACAGTCGATGTTATGACGTGTGTACCAAATTTATGTTCAAAATTATATTGTATTATATTTCATGCAAGTACTTATATATTTATAAGGACATAAAAAATTATTTTTATTTTTTATATCAATATGTTCTGAATAATGTATCTAAATAATTCACTATAGTATAAATGTATATTAATATTCGCGTGTAAGATAAGGCACACGCAATTTCTTTGCTGAAATTATATTCTAATAATTATAATTTTCGCAGAATATTTTCCTCTATGTTTTAAACGATCTTAAAACAGTATAATATACCCAGCGATTTTGAGTTTTGACAAACCTTCAAGGGTTAGAGTGCGATTTCAGTAAAAATGGCATAAAAATAGGTTAAAAATAAATTCTCATTCTTTTACCTATACTTATCAATAAAAAGTTAAAAAACTGATGGTGAAAAAAACTTTCATAAGTCAATTAAATTAGCATACATTATTATTTTTTAATATGTATGCGTATTTATAACAAAGGGGCTGTATATTCGAGTTGGGCTCCGAAATTAAAATGTCTATACCTATTAATTGGGTCCCGCCGAATGTTTATTGGTAAGTACTACGCATACACATTACATTTATAGGTACTACACCAGAGGTTCCCAACCAGGGTGCCGTGAACTTAAATTTAGGGTGCCGCGAAATTATTTGAAATATATATTTCTTTTAAAAAAAAACGACTTAATGTAAAATATAGCACTGTGAGTGATAAAACAGATTATAGTTTAAAACCTCTTGTGTATAATTAATTATATACAATATAATAATACTAGTATGATTGGTTCTATAAAAGGTTTTGTTTCATTGGTAAAAAAGTGTAATAAAAATATACTTGCAACTCACTGTTTTCTTCATAGAGAAGCTTTAGTAGCGAAAACTATCGGCCTTCAGTTAAAAAATGTTCTTGATGATGTGGTAAAAATGGTAAATATTATTAAAATGAGACCATTAAAATCACGACTTTTTTCTTTATTATGTGAAGCAATAGAATCACAATTTACTAAACTTATTTTGCATACAGAAATATGATGGCTATCTCGTGGTAAAGTTTTGTCCCGAGTACATTAGTTAAAAGATGAACTTATCGTGTTTTTTACTCTTGAAAATGTACCCGAATTCTGTGAGTTATTGACGAACGAAAAATGGTTGGCAAAATTATCATACTTATCAGACATATTTTCACACTTAATCAAATAAATTCAAGTATGCAAGGACCAAATGAAAATATATTAACATCTACAGCTAGTAAGTTATTTACTCTTAAAGATAAATTAAATATCTGGAAAAAACGTGTGCAAAAAAATCAATTAGAGATGTTTCCTTCATTATCTGTGACACAAGAAAGTTCCGAAGTTATACCTTTTGTGACGGAGCATTTAACTACCTTAGAAGAGAACTTCGACAAGTATTTCCCCGATTTAGATATATCTGAATATGATTGGATAAATGACCCATTTGATAAAAATATAAGTTTAACTGAATTCAGCCTTGAAGAAGAAGAAGAGCTCGCTGAAATACGAAACA
>JAIPRL010001450.1:31155-82788 GCA_025469235.1 Pemphigus obesinymphae | reverse complement strand
AAAATTTTTGATTTTTAATGATAAATAACACGACTAAAAAATAAAATTAAAATAAACGCCTCGATCGATCCCTAGAAGACAAACTGATGAATTCAAAACAGTTTTCAGAATTGAAATCCGACTTTTCAAAGTTCCATAGTTTTGTCACGCTTTTAGGTCGATTTTTCGTTGATGTTGCAGCCTCTTAAGTTTAAGTTTAATTTCACAGCTAAAATAACTTGTGTATGCGGGTCATATAATCATATTTACTAATCCCAAAAAAATAAGCCACGCACGCAGTCGATAATGTCAAGTGGTACTTAGAGATGAAAAACTTTGGAACCTCTGATTTAAATCATATTATAAATAAAATATATAACATCTTCTGTTTTTTTTTTTTTTACTTACCTACCTACATTTAAAAGTGCATGATGATATACTACAATAATAGTTAAATAATTACACCCACATTTGAATAGAGGATTCCAAAAATATAAGTTTTATATATGTAATCTAACAATTTTTTTAAAATACACATTTTAAGGTTAAAAAAATGTGAAAACGTGTTTTTTATTCTTCACTTTTAAAAGAGATATTATTCGAAATACGTAGGTAAGTATAAGTTTTTAAAGTTTTTCGGTTCATTAACAAATAGTTATAATTAAATATATTGATATTGATGCTAATAGCCACTTACGTAAAATTGTGTCAAATGTTGAAAAAATTTCGGATAGGGTCCGATACCCATGAACCCCCTCCCCCAGGTACATCTTATCTATCACGATACGATTCTATTAATTTTTCATTGTCTAGATTAAATGTTTTTGTTATTTACCTAATTCTAACATATAAAACACTAGAAATCATACGCGTATTCTACAGTGTTGGACATTACTGAAATCAGAGGCGTATATATGGGACAGGAGCCAGGAGGAGTCCAAGAATAATGAACCCACCGCCTCTAGAACCATATAATATTGTTTATAAAAACTTAAATACCTATAATTAATTTTTGTAGAAATTATTATTTTTAAACAAAAATAAATGGAAATAGAGTTTGATGACGTACAAAATGTAATAATAATGCAATAATACTATATGAATAATATTCTATGTAATGCAAAATATTTTACAAACATTTTCAAAAAATGTCCAAAATTTTGAATAGTTCAAATTCAAATGAAATATTATTTTGATCAAGTATTATTTACAAAATTAGTAGTGCATGGACCACGCCACCCTCTCGCGTTTACAAACAGTCATTGTCTCTCAACAAGCGATTTTACCCCCTAAAGATGTAGTAAAATACATAAAGGTTAAATAAAATATAAATAATATATTATTGGAAAGAATTCGAAAGTACTCCGCCGATCGAGATACATTTATCTAGGTTTATCTAAATATCAATACATTATTATTATCTAATCCATATTTATTGGGCGTCGTGCACATTTTACCATTATCTTTTTACAGACGTACACAACATATTTTGTTTATCGTTATCATTTCCTTTGTCTGTAGACAAAAAATGTAAATTCGTTATGTTTACGTTTGTCTAGACAGTTGTCCGATTCCAAAACGGCGAACACGAGAAATCAAAAGAAATCAAAAGAAATTTTTTCAAAATGACGATGCGCGTGTCGACACGGTGTATAGGTGTACATACATGGGTATTGTTTAATTATTATTATTATTATTCTTATTATTGTTGTTATTTAAATACCTGATATTGTAATCTATCCTCGAGTAAATGTTTTTGGACGGCGCGACGGACGAGAGACTTTCGCGGTCGGGTCGACGGGGCCTGGTATGGACGTGTTGTGCGCGCGGTCCGAGGTCGGGGTCGTAACCACATTAATATGCCGGACGTACTTGCAGTGCAGTGCACGTGAAAGATTTCACGAAGGGACGCGCAGTCACGACGATCATAGCGCACACGTGGACATAATATTATGTATAATCCGTCGAAATGGAAACGCGCCGGCGCGTACGTTTTGCGAAGGGGAAAGTGTATGTACCTGACTAACCTATAATATAATATGTACCATATAGCATATATATATGTGTGTGTGTGTGTGTGTGTGTGTGTGTGTATAATTCCTACACTCGAGTGTATGTAAATGTGTGTATTACATACGGGAAAACCGGAAGGAAGGGCGAGTGGAAATAAGAAAAAAAAAAAACGGAAATAATCGCGTTCGCTAAACGTCTCGCGTGTGTGCCGTCGCGGTGTACCTGTTGAACGCATGGGAGGGAGTCGCCGCGCGCTCGGAGACGAGTAAAAACCGCGACGGTGCACCGGGTCGGCTATCATTCGGCCGCGAACGATCGACGGTCGTTTACGCCATATCGCGTGCGTATAATATACGGGTTGCGGGCGTCCGGCAATAATCGTACGATTTGTCATTTTTTTTAAAACACGATTTAACGGGTTTTATTCGTCTTTTTTTTCTTCATATAGTAAAAATCATCGTTATCGACGACATTTCGACATTATTATTATTCGCGGGTACTTACGACTGTAACTTGAAATTTATTTATTTATTTTTGTTTTTTTTTTTTTTGCTTTTTCACTTTTTCCTCGTGAATCCGACGTCGCACCCGACCGATACCCGTTCTTTTATCATATTACCATATTTCGATTTATCAGAAAACATCTTAGTCGTCGACTTAGTCTTCCGAAGGTCGAAGAACACGTGCTGCTCCTCCCGCGGAAACACGCTTGCCCGTTTACCCGTCGAACCTTATTGGCGGAAAATCACCCCGTCCGAAGACCCTCGGCAGCCCCCGTTTCACTAGCTGTCGTCCGCGTGCACCGGAAGGTAGGTCATTGTACATTACAATACTATGAATAAGGATTATGTATTATAGGAAACACCTAAGCGCCCATTGGAGAATTTCGAAAACAATGTAAAACGAAAAATTTGGGTAATTTATTTACAAGATGATGCCAGCATGAAATTATCATGTGATTAGATTCACCATTGTCACCATTATGTGTGGATTTTATAAATATATTGCTTGTATTGTACCTTATCTGAAAATGTAAAATAATTTATTAAAATTTCGAATTTATTCAGGGGGTGACATTTTATCAAACCACCTCAGGGACACGGACTCTGAGAAATGAAATTTATATATTATATAAAATTCAAATTAAATAATTCAAATCTATGATGATGCTTTCGAAACAATTGAAATGCGAAAAAAAATTTGCAATTAAAATCATATTCTTTCGGAAATAAAAATCCAATCATAAACCATAACCAATAAAAATTATATCATAACGTTCTTAGTTGTCTAAATATTATATTAAAAAAAAATTTAAGCACAAGTAAAATTATCAATTGTTTTCGACCAAATGATTCTTTGGAAAGACCAAATTTGTGAATGCAAAATTTGATCTGTATCCATGGGCGCCATGCGTTTACGGTGAGGACATGACACCCTAGAGAATAACCTGATACTGGGATATTACTAAAATCGGTAATTGGAATAATAATCTTTGAAAATGAGTTGGAATAATAATCCCTAAATTTTTGAAGTGACTATAACTTCGTCAATTTTGGGTTTAGGATATTTTTTAAGCATCAAACTTAATTTAAAAAATCTATCTATCTGAATCCGGTGTCAAAAATGAAATGATATTTAAATTTTTAACTCTTTCTGTGCGTGTGTATACAAAACTTGCATGTTTTTTCAAAAATTATTTTTGACACTGGATTATTCAAATAGTCAAATTTTTTTAACCACTTTTGATGTATCAACCATGGTCCTAAACTATAAATTGACTGAGTTAATTATAGAATATTAAAATTTAAAACTGCAGTAACTCGATTGAAAATTGTTATTAATGAACATAGTTAATACATCAAAATTAATTAAAAATATAATCAACTATTCAAATGCGGCTCCAAAAATAAAAAATGCTACTTTTAAAAAACTCAAGTTATTGTACACGCGCACACCGAAAGGATTAAAAATAAAAATATTAATTCCTATTTTCGATACCAGATTCAGATAGATATATTTTTAAATTTAATTTTAATGCCTAAACTATTGTTTAAACCCTAAATTGAGTTATATCCAATTCAAAAATGTAGGGATTATTATTTAAATTCCTTTTTGGAGATTATTGTTGAGGGGATTATTATTTTGGTATTTGCTATAACCTGTATAAAAATATTATAACTTATTTTAATTTTTGTAATCTTTTTTTTATTAATCTTTAAGGAAAATGATATCGATATTTTTGAAATGTTTAAGAATTTCCCTTTTTTATCAACTTGAGAATATTGTAGAAAGATGAAACCAAAAATAAATGATAAAGAACACAATTATCTAGCGACTGACGAAGCCGCCGAATTTTGATATATGCGTTTTTACACGTTTTATAAGCTGTTAAAACATTTAAAAATCTATATTTTAATAGCTCATTAATCGTTCAAAAATGCATATATCAAAAATCGGCTCCATCAGTCTTAGATAATGTTATTAGGTAGCTATGTATAATTTGTTTTTTGTTTCATATTTCTAACATATTTGTAAGTAAATAAAAATGAAAAATTCTAATGCATGTTTTTATTGAAATATTGTCGGTATGGCGTCTTCTTAACACGACCTATATAGAGATCGATTAACTTCCAAACAATTTTGGATTTATTAATTGGAAAATTAATATCTTTAAAGAAATGCTTCAAATCCAAAATCAGAATTAAAATTGTTGTTAGACTCGAAATCGTTATTTTTATTCAGTAGGTATTATTACATTACCATAGAGATCATATTGTTGACATTTAGTATAAGACAAAATTAACTATTTACTATATGAGTATTTAATTTGTATTTGTTTAAAGTTAAGTTTAGAATTAGATTTAACTTATTATTATAGGTAAATATGTTCCTCAAATTATTGAAAAAAATCTTCCTCAAATTTTGAAATTAAAAAATAATATAGTGAAAATTGTAATTTTACTTAACCAATTATAGTAATAGAAAGTATTCATTATTATCTAAAATTATTTGTAAAAAAAGATAATTACAATTGGACTATTAAATAAAGGATTATTCGAAATTTAAAATAGAAATCATGTAGGATGAAATAAAATTAACGTTGGTAACCTGATTTATATCAGATTAAACCTTGTATCTTTAACTATAGTTAAATATTTAATAACACATTTATTCACTTTAAATTATTTACAAAAATGATATAATTAGCTTAACCTTAAATAGTCTAATTTAACATTTATTTGGTTCATCTGTACTTCAGATTGAAACAGTACTGCTTAAGAAAGACAATAATTTTTATTTTAAATTTTAGAAACTCTATAATAAAAACCATAGTAAACGATTTAACCATAGAAATTTCTCTATAAATATAAAAAAAATTAAATAAAAACCATTTCGAATTTTGAAAAAATTTGAATATTCGTCAAATTTTAAGTTCCATATTACATTATAATATAATTCGATAAACATATAATATACCTACAATCTCCCACGGTTAATGATTTATAATCATGACAATCTGTATAATAAGTGTTACACCGAATTTTAAAACGATGAGACGATCCACTTGAGGTCCAGTATATACTATACAAATATATATATAATACTTGAATATTCGAATATAGTTGCGAATTTCTATAATGAATGGCAAAAATGCAAATATTTCGGTCAGGGCTATAATAATACTATATTATCTCGTATACAATTAATCACAAAGTCTGTATGCATTAAAATAATATATTATATTATAGTTTTCAAGAAATTGATCATAAAAAATATTTTCTACATTTTTCTACGGATTCCTGTTATTTGCACGGAGATGACACCTGTATATAACACAATATTCTCAAGAAATTTCCCTAAAGTAAAACTATGTTCTACAAAAATATTTTATATTCACGTATTTGGTATGAGAAATTGACGTTCATAAAATATTTTTAATACTTAATATTATATTGTTTTAGAACATTTTGATTTTGTTTTTTTTTAAGCCGGAATAATATTATTTTACTTTTTCAAAATATTTTTAATGCTGTCTGGGAATGGAAAAATCATATAAATGTGACGTGAGTTTTGTCGACCACTATTGAAGTCTATTTGAAATCTTAGCAAAAGTATATTATATAATATATCCATGACTTTACGTCTAATGATTAATGAATTTTAATCATTTTATTACGTCTTCCTATAGATTATTATCGGGTTATTATTATTATCATTATACAGTATTTTCCTCTATAATATTTAGAATATATTGCATATTTAAACAATAATATAATAACCCATAAGAATATATTTAATAATTATAGTGATGAAATTTAAGAAGACATTATTGACTATAGTATAGTTACATGCTACCTTTATATAATTGGACAACACGATCTTTTTAAACAATCAATTGTTTTTTCAAATATTAGGCAATTTTATTATAATAAAAATGTTATTTTTAACTTTAGATAATATACGTAGATTAAAAACGGTATTCAATAAAAACAAAATATATAATCGTTATAAACATTAAATTACATTAATATCCATTGATCTATGAAATATGAAAACGAAAAAACGACCCATAGCCCATAGGGTATTTAAATAATAATATAATATAGTGTGGTGATATTTATACTAAACATATTTAAATATTTCAAATATTTAAATACAAACATAATACACATAGGTATAGATATTTATATGTTCAGTAATAATATACCCAATCGTTGTAAATAATTGTATACGTCAATATTATTAATAAATAATTAAATTTATTTACAACTTACTATTTATATTCAATCTAGAATATAAGTGAACAGTAGTATAAATTATAAGTAGTATAAAAGGTATTCTTTAATCACAAATTTTCCAAAGCTGTAAGTAATTTTTAAAAACTCTATAGAATAAATTTTAGAACCTGGATTATATACAAAAAAAAAAAATTACATTTTTGTGCGATATAATTTGAAATTTTAATTTAAATATAAATCATATATGCCTATTTTAAAGTTTAAAGAAAATATAATTTCATTGGAAAATTTTATTTTATAAATAATAAACAATAATTAAAAAACATTTTTATAAAAATTACGATGGATGAGCGTTTAGAATGGCTGCTAGCATGCAATTATAAAATTATTTTTTAAATTATTGAAATAGAAACTTCTTGGATCGTCGTGAATTTTGTTATACATTTTTCTATACATCATATTGTACAATTTTATTTATATTTAAATAAGGATGTTATTCCTTATTTAAATTCCTCCGTTCGAGGAATAAATATTTTATTCCTCCGTGTCTTCCCAATCATCCGTCATTCAATTATTCCCAGTGTGCTGACACACAGACTCCATTCAGTCGATGCCACTCCGCGCGTTATTTAACTTAACTTCTTGTATGAAATTATATAAGCACCTCTTTAAACTTAAAATTTAATATATCATTAATAAATCATGTGTAATCAAAACATCCAAATTCAACACATCCCCCACAAATAATCCTATCCGACGAGCCATCGTTTTTTAAACTCGGAAAAATTCTACTTAAGGTTATAATATATATAAAATGAATAATGATATAAGAAATAGTACAAGTACTACAATACTCGTATTTTTGTTGTGGGCAAATTGGGAATGAACTATATTCTCAGGTGACAACACTACAATATCTCAGTTATTGTCACTAATCTATCCATCTATTAGGTATTCCAAAAATTTTTTTAATGTGAAAAAACTTGGACTTTAGGTTAATATACTCACAACAGTTCAATTTTAACAAAAACAATACTACGTCCTCTTTATTTTCATTTATTTTCCAAATTTGTAATCAATATTTTATTTCCTTCAATAGGTAGATACTAGAGCACCACTGTACCAGATTTTTTTATCAATAATATTTTTTTTAAATACATTTTATCGAGTTATTGTAAAAATGTTATCATTCCATAATTTATTTATTTAATATACATGATTTTTTTTTCATTTCATAATTATTTATTATACGATACCTTCACATATTGTAGCGTGTCCAAACGTCTATTCATGTACATTTTACGTGTCTTAAATAGCTCATATGGTGTGTCATTCCACTCAGACAAATCACATTAAGAGATATTACATTATCTTCTGTTTTAATGATATATTTATCAATTCGTGATCGCATTGATTCAAATATATTATGATCTATACGCGTTTCGAGTGCGATATACGTGAGCGTTTTCGCCTACAAAAAAATAAAATATTTTAAACTTTAATAGGTATACTACCTGATATAGACGTATGTAGGACTGTTTGTCTGCAACTCCCTTCGACGCAAAACTTATTTTTCATAAGAATCTACATGATATTGTGTTGATGTTGTTTTTATTCTAAAAAATATCAAATAATACATTTTGAAAAAATTGAATAATTTAAAAAATTGACTTGTAGAAAAAAAAAGCTATATTATAAAATAATTATATTTGATAGACAAAGTAAGATATACCTATCGTGTGTATTTTATATTAAGTGGAACAACGATCGTCATCGGCAAAATTCCGTGCACGCCGCACACGTGCAAAATATTATTCGCGTAAACCTAAGCCCGCGTCACGTACCTACCTACCGATAATACCTAACATTTATGTATATTTTGAACGAAAAATAATAGTAATTTAACTTTTCGTATCGGTTGCGCAAATGTGAAAGTATAAATGAAAATTTCGCTTTTAAACCCCCATATCCATTATAATATTCACGTACGCAATCGATTAAGACTATTATAATTTTCTTTTTCTTTTTTATTATTATTAATACTCGAACTATATAATATAATAATATGGGTCCAGTTTTAATTATATAAATATCATCGCCAAACACAATGGGCAATAAATTAATTCGACTAGTTAATAATAATAATAATATATGTAATACGTACGTACATAATCCCATCGAAATGTATTCCTCCGACGCATTGACACGGTACCGCAATCACTGTAATTATTATAAGACGATGATCGTTTAAGTCGCACACTTAATAATGTACATTATGTAGGAACAAAGTTTACCGTAACGATATACGATTATTTTAGGTATATTGTCAGACTATAGTATACCTACTACTGCAGTACGGAGGCATCCGGTAACAAAATATTATGTATTACATCTAATCGATTATCGATACGCGATTTCACATCAAATGAAGCGGGCAAAAGGTCGAGCACTAAAGTGATCACCTAGTATAATATGGCCAATAGAAAATCATCAACCTGCTCAACGACAAATTCATGAAATCATTTATCGTCGAAAATTTCATCTTAATCACGGGAACAGTTTAAAAAAAAACACGAAAAAGTCATTACAAGACGATAATAAATTACGTTTTTACGGTTTTACTGTAAACAAAATAATATTTTACGAATTTTTGTTATTTTATTTTATGTTTTTCGATCCGATTATTATATCGCTCGTTTTTTTGCTTACTTCATAATTTACAATATACAATAACCCACCCTCTGATTATTGGTAAAGACCCTTTAGATGCCATTATACTCATACCTATATTTTATGTAGTATAAGGTTGCTTCGGGGTGGGCACGTCCGTAGATATACAAGTATAATAGAGGTATGTTCTCTATAGCGTTGTTTCTTATCGACTCGTTTTACCGCCTAAAAACACAAGAGAGTAGTCATAGTCCGTCAGAAATGTATACAATTAAATTATTCAAATATATTCAGATTTTGTACGCATATTTTATTTTTATATTTCCAAAATAAAGCTCTAAAATCTTTAGCTACAAATTTGATATATTTCGTATTATGTTGGATACTATCGAGCATAGACAATAAAACATTTACTTAAATAAAAGATGAAAATATTTCATGCATAAATTATCTAGACAAGAAAACATTTTGTAGTCCTTCGAGCCGGATATATACAAATTTTTACAAAACATAATATAACAAATACTCGTATATAATTTTACATAAAATATAATACCTAAAAATCTAGTACTGTCGCAAATTTATTTTATATTTGTATAATATAATATAGTATTAATGACAAAATTATTCCGTAAATATTTTATGTCCAATAGGTACTGATTTATCTAGATTATACTAGAAAAAAGTATATATCCAAGATAAAACTGTTTTGACAACATAAATATTTACGTGTGATAATTCATACAATAATAATTTTTTTTTTAAATTATATAGATAATGTTATAAAATATTAAAATTAATTTATCTAGATAATGTTCAACATTGCTAAAAATAGAAAAAAATATTAAAGATTGTATTTTAATTTTTTTTATGCTATTCTAGAAAATACACATTCCTTTTAAATGTATTTTTTCGCAATATATTTATAATTTTCTTATTATTTATAGATTTAATACATAGACTAACGTTTTATCTTAAATGAATAGCAACGGGTAATAATAATATAAAGGGAAAAAATGTGATTTTATTTTTGAGGTTAACGCATATAAGTACGTAACTTAAAAATTGACAAAAGTATATGAAATTTTAATAACATTTTATAATATATTAATTTATTTATATAAATTAAATTACCTTAATTTCATTTTAAATATATACTTACGTTAACTATATATATATTTATTTAAAAAAATGGAATTGTTTGGTAGCGTTATTTATGGTTAAACTGGTGTACAAAAAAAATATAAATTTATTTTTATTTTTGTTTTTTTATTATTAGTTTTTAGCAGAAATTATACAAGTCGGGAAAGCCCACTGTGTAGGCATTCTGAATTTATAATTTTTATATATATATATATTTTTTTTTTAGCTAATTTTTTAATTAATAAAAACAATAAATTATGATTCCACAAAAATGTTTTAAAAGATTTTGCTTAACCTATATAGTACACTCATGTATAGAAACCCAAAACTAATAAAATGAATAAAAATAGTGAATTTCGATATTGGTAACCACGACAACGAATTGTAATGACAGACGTTATGAGAAAAACACACGCTTCAAGTGATTAGATTTCTTCAAGATTTTTCGGCTTCTATCTTCAGAATAACTAATTATTATTGACTAACAATAAATTACTATAAGGACGGTCGATTGTCAAATCAATAATATGTACTAGTATATTAACTATAGGGCAACGAATCGATAAGAACGAACGGTTGGATAGACACAACGGAAATATATACCTATTTATGCATATAAATGTGAATATAAACCTAAATCCAATAATAATGTTGTTTAACGTTTCTATAATAACACGTTACTAATTTAATCTATTTCAATATACCGTATATACTATTAACGCATTTTCCAGTTTATTGTTGTTGTTTTTTAATTTATAAAATATTTTATAAAACGTTTTCGCGATATACCTACGTGTGATTATGTCGATATTTTTGTATATTTCGTTTTTTTACGTTTTATATTATTTTGTTATAATATTAGGTATAGACCCACAACGACGTCCGCCGAACTTTCAAAATATTTAACCGATTCGACCGACCGCGCGTTCTCACTGGATTTAATAATAATAATTATTTTAAGGGCCTACATTATAATAATATTATACTATAGGTGCGCATATTATATACTATATCCCTCGATATTTCAATAATTTGATTCAGTCGTTGTTGTTGTTGTTGTTGCATTTTATTTATTTATTTATTTATTGATATTGTACAAAACATACATTCATATATTATATTATATATAATATCGAATTATATTTGTATATATTATTACATAGGTACACGGGTACTACGGCAAACGGACGCGGGAAAAAAATGTATTATAATATAATAATAATAATAATATTATTAATGCGGTCAGATCTAGTTTATGTTTTTCATTTTCATTTTATTTTGTTTAAATCGCTCGATTTTCGAGTGAAAGTATAAGTAGTGCATTCTGCTTATCCCGCGAGCTAGAACACATACACACACATATTGTCATTATATTATTATATTAACCATATATACACGTATGTACGTATGTATGTGTGTACAATATAATACAATTGTGTATCATGTATATTCGAACACCCATGAATATATCTATTTACACTCTCTAATTGCATTATAACTCAAACGAATTTTCCACGCGCATGTTCATGTGCAATAGCACACATACGCGCGTTTCGTACAATAGAATATATATATATATATATATATATATTATATGTTATATATATATATATATATCACCTAACCTATAATACACATACGTCCATAATATGTATATTGAGACTATACACCGGTTTGATATTGTTTCCCTATGCTTATGCATCGTATGCATCGTGATATTTATATATATATATATATATATATATATATATGATAATAATTTCACTTTTCGCCGTACATCATGTTAAGTCCGATCGCCTACTGCCCTTAACCGGCGAACTCAATCGCTTTCTATACACGTACACGTTTATATAGGTAAATACGTATAGGAATATTACTGTGCCCGAATATTAGTAATGGGTCCACGTCTATAGAGACCGTTATCATAATATGGTCCGTGTAACTTTTTGAACCAAAACTGTATAGATAAAGTTCCGTTTAAATCTGGCAACGTATCGAACCGGGTACCTATAGAATACTATAATATAAAATCGGCGGTCGGATATTTGCCTTTGTTCTGTAGGTTTTCATATCAATGGTCTTGAAATCAGTCGTTTAGTACGAATCACTACATTTTTTTATTAAAGGGCGTCCATTAATTACATGAGGCACTTAGGCGGTGAGGAGGTCGAACCGAATCTCACGTGGGGAAGAGGACGTTCTCTGCAAATATTACGCAATTATTTTTTTCCCGCGAGAAACTGTAAAATGACTTGATTTTCTGAATACTGTGATTCTAGACTACGTTTTTAGTCTAAATTACTAGTATTAACTAGTCTTCAATAAAAATAATTAATCAAATTATGTTTTTTTTTTTTTTTTTAATGAATCTAACGCAATCAAGCACAGATTAACGTATTTACACTAAACATTTAAAAAATCTCAAGTGAGATTAAGGGGTAAACGAGGAGGTAGAGCCAAATATCATGACATCTCACTGGGGGTCAAAAAAATACCAAAATCGCCTCACGTAATTAATGGATGCCCCCTTATCACCACAGAATATAACGCATATTACACAGATATAATAAATAAGTTAGGTGTAGGTTCCTAACATCATGTTATCCCGCTGTGAGTATAACGTCAATCGAACCACTCAAAGTGGTGGAAAAAGTGTCTATGGCCTGAAGGTTTGGACCCCGGTCGAAAACTCAAATAACCCGGAACAATTTAAACCGTTTCTGAACCCGAAACTCGAACAAATATATATATATTTTTTTTATTGTCGAACTTTTGAATGTTTTGATGGTTTTTAAAAATCTAAACAATAAATCGATAAATCAGTGAATTTTCAAATCAAAAAATGTTTTTGATTTCCCAAAAATATCAGAATATTTGAAAAAAAAACTAAAAAAAGTAAATTGGAAAAAAATCTTAAAATTTTAACCCGTTTTGATTACCTGGTAACTATATTCAGTATATACAATATAACTAAATAGTTGTCACGAAAAATGTCCATAAATAGAACATATTATTTACACTAACACAAGTTCAATAGAACCCTCATATATATATATATATATGTTTTGCGTTGATATTTTACAAAATTAATTAGTTCTGAATTTTTGTTAAAGAGAACATTCCGTGTAACTTATTCGATAATGCATTTAAGAACTCCATATAGTATAGGCATGAAATTAAAACCGTACATTTAAAAAAAAAAAAGTTATATTTGGAACCTTGTCATAATATAAAATGAAAGTAATTCACATATTATTATACAAACTAAGAAAATTACATAAATATAATAATCATACGTTTTTCTGTAGTAGATACCTATTTTGTAAATTTTCTCATTTTTTCTTATTTTTGCACCACGAGAACAATATACATAAAATATGGCTCTACAATTTTCTGGTCGATTACGATCTACTCATATATATCTCATATAATTATACATTACCCAGTATAGAACGGTATACGCTGTAGATATAATATTATGTAGGTTGTAGTTGACCAACTGCAATATGTACCCCAAAGTCCTCGAAATCGGATTTTCAATATCCAGGCATTTTAAAATCATCATGTTCCATCGTTTCGTGAAAATATATTAGCATTTACCAAGTCGGGTGACGGGAAAACAGTGATCGAATGGCAATTTAGTCGAAAATTCGAGTGACGGAAATGTCAAATTGTATATTTTGATTTGAGTGCGAGACGAGGTCGACATCGGTTGATACAGCTATGATGTATATGATTTTACCGTTGAACGATAATAACGAAATGCAAAGCAAATGGATTTTGTTGTAATACGATATTTAAAAAGGACACCGTTTACAGGTGAACAATAAATGTTCTAACAATATACTAATATTTTTCGTGTTTTATCGGCACGAAATATTAACCTACCAATCGCGGTTCAAATGTACCGTACATGCGGTCTCCCAAATTTTCCGGATTATGAATATATGGAACTTAGATCGTACGTATACCTACGTATATTTGGGAAAACAATGTGGCCATTTGTAAACATATTGAGTTATCGATTCGGATAAATAATATACCAGCTAGTACCGTACGTCGCGTCGTCGGTGTATATATATATATATATATATATATGTAGAAAATATGCAATGTGGTCTTCCGCGTTTTCCGGTTGTGGCCGATACGTGTGATTATTATAATGTCGTGCATACATGACGTATACCCACGGGATTTATTGAACCAACAAATCCACCTGTACCGCCCCCGCGCCTAGAGGGCCTCTATATATACGATGACGACCAGTCGGCGATTCCCGAACACAAATAGTGCACAATATAGTGCACCACTCCTCGAATCAATGATTATATAATATTTATGATTAGTGTATAATATATTATACTGCAATAATCACGTTTTGTTTTGATGGCGTCGGTATTGAAATAAAATATTTAAATCTCGTACGACATTATACTATGTTTATAACTTATCGCGTATATAATCGTATAAATCGGATGAAATATAATATTAAGAAATCACTACGGGCAAAGCGAAGATTATTAACGTTATTATTATATACAGGGGATGGTCTATATATGGGACTGCAATACCTATCCGATATTATACAATTTTATTCGTACACTGAACAAAATATATCTGTGATTTCAATAAAAATATAGATTAATTTAATAATATACGGTTGTCAATATACGTCCAATAAAATGTTTGTTGATTTAGAAATAAAATATTTGTTAATTTAACAGTAAAATTACAAAACGTATTATTGATTTAACAATATCTTTTATCAATGTCTTGGGTGAATATTTTGTATTCATTTCTTTCTTTCTTCTTCGTAGAACAAACGCCCATTTGTTAATCAAAATAGTCAATTTAAACAGAATATTTTTTCAATTTAATATTATATTTTATTATAGTAACAAAATCTGTATTCGTTTTACAAATTATTTTTATTAAATTATATAGGTAGCTTACATATTTTGTAAAATTTACAAAATTTATTTGTTATTGTGAACACATTCTTATTAATTTAACAATATATACATTAATATAATAAACATTTTATTATTTCAACAAATATTAATTTGTTAAAATTTGATTATTGCATATTGTTAATTCTACCAATGATATTTGGTTCAGTGTATATATCTATCTCAAAAACAAATCGATTATCCGAATATTTTTTGATATTTTTAGATTATACTTTTAAATTTTAATGGTATTTATAAAAATTGTATTATTTTAACAAATATTAATTTGTTAAAATTTGATTATTGCATATTGTTAATTCTACCAATGATATTTGGTTCAGTGTATATATCTATCTCAAAAAGAAATCGATTATCCGAATATTTTTTGATATTTTTAGATTTTAGTTTTAAATTTTAATGGTATTTTGTCCATTAATTCGATACGTTTTTGCATACAAATAAGTTAACACAATATGAACAAACATTTTCATGAAAAACATTTGAAGTTTTTTTACTTAAGAACCATATTTTAACATACTTTAAAATAGTTTATTGTTAATTGCAATAAAAAAATAAACAATGTAAAGAGTAACTAACGAATATATTAATATTTATATATGTTTATATATTTAAACCTAATGAATTTCCGAAACAAATTTTGCGCTAATAATACATAATATCTATAAAAAAAATAAATTAAAAATTAAAAACATTTTTGTATCTATTAATACTATATTAAACAATTAAATGTATATTTTTTAATTTAAATACATTTTCAGTTAATTTTTCTTGTTTTTATAAATTATCCCTAAAAATATCGTGTATTTCCAATGAAACACGGTGCACTTTCAATAAGTGCGACCATTTCGTAAAATAATAACAGGTTGTCTATTCATATATTTTTGTAACCCGACATTGGTAAGACCTAATATGGTATATTATTGTACATAAGCGAGAGATTCTCGCACTAGATTCCCATTTGAGATACCTGTTGAATTTATAAAATTGTATTTTTAAATTAAAATAAAAAGTTTTCAACGTACAATTGGATATCAGATTATCATATTTCATTAATACATTTTAAATATTATAATCAGGTAAAAGTTTAGGGAAATCTTGACTTGATAATGAAATAAAGTGAGAGAATTTTATAATAATATTATACGATACCAATGACGAAGTCCCGGAACTTGATACATTTGCATTTTTTCCTTTCATTTTATTACCTATATGATGCGCTTTACTGTACGTAAATGTAATACTATTTGTTAATATAAATATCTAAATAAATAAATAAATTACATTTATATAATAACCTATTGACCTATAATACAATAATGCAATGTATGTTTCGAATTATTAAAAACAAATTTAACAGTTTAGTGCTATATACGATATATATTTTTTTTAATTAGATCATTATTACTTATTAGCATGCTATCTTTGTTCTTAAAGACATTTCATTAATTTTAATGTGAATCCCTGACAGTGTATTATCCTATTTTTTAAATACTTTCGTATTTGAATACTCAATATTGAAATAATCTACTAAAATTGAAGATTTTTCTGTACTTTAGGCAATTTTTAAATATTTTGACGTAATTTTACAAATTTCTTTACGTTCATTTTTCAAAATATTTGCATCAACAATCATACCCTAATAATGATCACAGTCTCCGATTAAATTATTATTCTCGGCATTTTCTCGGTGACTGTATTTTTAAAATTAAAAAATAAGACTACAAACAATTTTAAAAAGTCATATTAATTTTTTGACAACATTTTCATAAATCGCTTTGAAACCCATCAATCGTAAGGTCAATTTAAGGTCATTCGTAATTAATAAAAATAACATGATTCCTTTTCCAAAAACTGGACTAACGGAATGGTCATCCTATCTTAAAATAAACATATCGCCAATACCTATTTGATATTACGAAAGAAATAATATAAAAACAAATGTTGAACTAACTATCGCTAAATTCACTATATAATATCTATATTAGTAGGTACGTTTTAGAACAATTTTCTTTAAAACAGTTTATATATTTTATCAGTTGATTATATACCTAAGATCAGAATGAAAAATATAAATATAAATATGCGATCATGAACCCAAAACAAAATACAAATAGTTTAAAAATCGAATCCGAAAACATAATTGTTTTAACATATCTAAATTGAAAACTAATTAATGTTAATTATTCGTTTAACTCATTTATATATTTGGATTATAGTATATATATTTAAAATATTTAATATTTAAATTATTTCTAGTCTAAATCGGGTAATAAATACAGAAATTTTATAAAATTTAAATATAATTAAAGTATTTTAAAATTGAAAACAGTTTAAAAAATATAATTAGTTAATGAATAATATAACACCGAACTAGTAATAATCAGTAGATTATTCATGATCAGATTCAAGTTTCTATTTTAATCTATTGATTATACATTTGTTCATTTTTTTTATTTCATATGATAATATATTTTATTTTTTTTACTGTTTACTGAAAACGAAATTTTCAATAAACGTAAAACAAAAGTGAAATAATATAAAATAACTTATAGTGTACACATTTTTTGTAAGAATTTATAATCTCTAATCAATTATTTACAGTATGAATAAACAAAAAATTGTTAATGTATTCTGAATAAGTTTTGTATATGCAGAACCTTTCCATGCTACTTTACAAAATAATATAACAAACATTAAATAGGATCATTTCGTACTAAGAAAACTACATATACCTACGAGAGTTCAAAGTTAAATACAACCTTTTCTTAATAAGAGAATAATTTACGTTATATAGAACCCATTCATAGTAATGAAAGTACATTTAACGTTAGATAGAACCTTTTCGTTCTCTCGTATATGTATTAATTCTGTCGAACTGAACTTTTTTGCACAGACGACATTTTCGATGTATGATTTTTTCTGTTTAATATAAATAAAATGCTCTGTAATTTTCATTAAATCTCGAACCTATTATACTTCTGTAAACTCGTTCAATTGTTATTTAGATTTGCGCCTTTTTTGGATTCAAAATAATACTTTCTTTTTTCAGGTAATTTGCCTATGTAAAAATTATTTCTATCCAAGACTTTTTCATACTAAACCCATACCATATGAGTCGGCAAACATATTTATGTGTATAAACTATATAATATAAACTGTACGTCTGTACACTTGATACCGTGATATTATCGCAAAAACAAACAATCGATTTTTGAAACGGTTATATATTACACAATTTATTTTCAAACCATATATATATATATATAGAAGCGTAAAACAATTATATAATATATTTTAGAGGTTGGTCAAACTCAAAATGTAGGTGTCGAATCCAACTATGAAGTTTAAGATCGAACCCGTGCTGAGCTTTCAGTTTTAATGATGAACCTGAACCCGGAACTTTATAGTTGTTGACAAAATACTTTCTTGAAAACGTAAATATAAACAAAAAAAAAAAGATCATTAGGTTATTTTAGTGGCGAACGCATTCGGAAAATATTCGACTCCGAACTGTTCGATCAAATTCGGTTCGATTCGACATTTTACTGCTCAGTTACTTACCACCAAATGCTTTCGCTACTTTTGACTTTCGAATACAATCTGAACCCTTGAAGTTTGGTTCGATTTTTCGAACTTCAAACTGTTCGACCCACCTCTAATATATACATATCTGTATTGATTTAATTGCGAGAATATATCGGCGTATAATGTCACGTCTCTCGCTGAATACAGTGTGTTTCTGTTTGGCGTGTGTGTGTGTGTGTGTGTGTGTGTTCTTGTGCGTGCTTAAGTATGTTTTCGGTGTGTTTGAGCGCGTATTTTAGTGTATTTCTGAATCTGTGTGTGTATGTGTGTTTATGGGAATCCGCTGAGAATATTTAATACGATATATTAACGACCATTTCCAAGTGACGTCACGTATTACAATACTAGAGATACTACAATGGTGACATTGGGGGGACACTCTCTCGGAGCCGTTCTTCGCCGGCGTCGGGGTTGTTGACCATCATCGCAATATATATATCGGAATCGTGCACAAACGTACAAATATAATTCATATATATATATAAATAATAATAATAATTGAATATGACACACAGACATAATATATAATATATTCTATAATATATACGAAATATTTACACCACGCCCTCCCGTAACAGTCGAGTATAGATTATGTATAAAGTTATGAACCAGGTATACACCCGAGCTCTGTGTGCGACAACCGCGGGCCGACCTGTCGTCGGCGGTGTAAACAACAGTACATTTATACCATTATTATTGTAGGTAGGTACGTTTTGACTGATGTGTGTGGTTAAGATGACGACGCCCTTGACGGATCATGTATAGAGAGAGATAGAGAGCCCGAGAGCCAAATATAATATATAACTTAAGTACCTACCTACCTATATATATATATATATATATATATTATATATTATATATATATACACACATAGAAGGGGGGGGGAAATATATTTGTCAACTCGTACTTTATCACCGTGGAATCCGAGTAAACAATAATAATAACTCTCATATAGGTACCTGAAAATTATATACCTATACAACGGATGAGTAGAATAAAAAAAAAGCACTAAAATACTAAAATATCACCAAGAAACAGTAATAAAATAGAAAAATAGAAAAATGTACACATATGTATATATAGTTTTGTAAAAATATACACACATAAACTGACAAAAAACATTGGTAATATTGACAAGAAAAAAAAAATACCAATTCAATAAACAAAACTATACTCTTGCTATACATAGCCGAAAAATATTTTGTTCCTTTAATAATATTGTCTATTAACTATTTGTCAGTTTTGTTTTTTAATACCTGTTGTCATACATAGTATATTTATGTGTAAAATTAACTGTTGGCAGTGTTGGGTAGACGTTAAAAGGCCCAGACCGCAATCATAGCATAAAAAATAATACCAATGAGATACTATACATTGTTTATTTGTCTATTTTAACTTGCTCGTCCAAACGATTTGTAAATGTGTTTAATGTATAGTTAGAATATCAGATCTTAAGACTCGAAATTTTAGCTCAAAATTGAGAAAGAACTTTAACATGCATTCAATTTGGAGGGTCGAGTTCAGCGGTCAATAGTTCTGTTATGTAAACTTAATTTAAATACTCTTTTGAAATTTAAATACGAATTCAGGTTTTTAGTTTCAAAGGAAATTGGACAAAATCCAAAATTTGGGTAGATTTATCAGTGGGGACTCGTGTGTAGGGGTGAAGGGTGCGATCGCCCCATCTCTAAAATTGTAAACTTATTAACAAGTTAGATATTGATTTAAATATTAACAATTATTTATATTTACATTGTAATACATTTTCAAAATATTATTATGAAAAGTAAAAATGGTTTTCCATTGTTATGAAAACACTATGTAGTAATCGAGTTTAATAATATGTGTAGATTATAGCACGGTTGAAATAGGTACCTATTATTCATCTGCGCGGTTATTGAGTATTGAACAGCGCTCGGCGCTGGGGCAACGTTGACAATCGCCCGTCATAACTATAAGATGAAAATACAACAACATAGGAGGGGGGAATTCAGTAATAATGCGACCGCCGGAGCGATACGAATAATCGCCAAACATGCATATAGACTGCAGAACAATACTAAATAAGTAACGTATATTTACTGTTTGTTCTATAATATCTCAAAGTATCATATATTGGTGTAGCATTGATATAACAAAAATAGGATTGAAAAAACTACACTTTTTTCATCATCGCAAAAGTCGTAGTTACATTTCGTAAGTTTTTACAGACTTATCTACCGTCCAATATTAACCTTTACGAGCTTTTGCTGTTGCTATTCATAAATAATAATAATAATAATATACCTTATAAAATAACGAAAATCAAATTTTCAGACCCAAGAATACGTTCAATAATCAAAAATATGTAATTAATAATGAACATTATGGAAGAAAATTAGAAAAGTGTATTTTCAACTAGTTATTGTAACCTGCTGTAATCGTTTATACCTGGGATAATAATTGTTATTATTCTTTTTATCGAGAGATTTTTTCAATTTAATGATAAAAATATATATAATAAACATTGATATACTCCATTTCATTAATCACGATATATCATCTAAAGGTTTCAATAGACAAGAAGAAAACTTAGTATTTAGACTATAAAATATCACAGGATTAATATAAAAAATTTCGATCTCGTGTTTTTTAAATTGTTCAAGATATCATTTTTAAAAATTTAACGTTTATATAATTGTTTTACTTATCCTATTACAAAAAAATTGATATCTCTAGTGGTAGAGAAAGTTCCACTTGTTTTAACAGTAGAAATTAGTAGCTAGATTTTGTATTCAAGGTAAGAATGTACAAATAACGTTAGATAGAATCTTTTTATACTAACAAAAGTATAATTAACGTTTGATAAAATCTTTTTAAACTAATACAAGTATCATTTATTTTATATACAACCTTTTAATACTAACAATTAAGTGTAGTTAGTCTCAGACAAACATTTTTAATACTAATAAAAGTATAATTAATATGTAAAATAGAACCCTGAACCATAATATGATATAATTATATTATAATTCATTCCGGCATAAAATAGATAAAATCTTTCCTTACACCTATGTCCTGCACGTATTGATTTTATCGAATTTAGAACTTTTTCATACTAACAAAATTCTCAACTATTCTGGGTAATGATGCAGTTTGGACTAATGCAAATACAATTATTAGTCAGTTAATACATTTTCGTCAGGTAGAACCTTTTACTTCTGATACTTCATTTAATTACAAACTTCGTTTTTAGATTTCAAGAATCAAAATCAAAATTAAAAAATTTACATTTCAAAAATGTGTTTTATTTTTATAAATTTCTACTGCTTTTATTAATTTTAGGAGTAAAAGTTTTAATCCAAATTTGGTCGTTTATTTTTTAAATAAATGTATAAAACTTATCCTAAATTGATATTGTTTATAGATTATATTTTCTTCGTTTTGGACATTTCTAAATAATCTCAAAGCAAATTTACAATAATATCAACGTGATTGATGATAGTCAACATGTTTGTATAACGCCACGCGTTTTAATAGATGCACCGACAACGATCGTGTACATGAAATAGACATATTCGTATATAAATAAAACGTGACGGACGGCGCACATTATAACTGACAGTATATAGTATAAAATATATATATATATCGAATAAAGTGTTGAATTTTAAACGGATAACCGATTCCAATTGAGTGCGAAATTTCTAACATACTTGGAATTTCAAACACTTCGCAGACGAGATTGATTTTCTACTAATTTTGTTTTCTTCGCAATACGACGATGATATTATGTGTGTGTGTGCTATTATATAGTAAGAGGTTAAAGCTGTTATAGGTTTTACACGTGTGCAGCAGTGTGACCAATTAAAAATGACAACATTTTAAATTACTTACATATTATATGTTATAAGTTTTATAGAATTTTCGAGAAAACACAATAACATTTATTTCTAAAACTTTCAAAATTTTACTAGGTGCAATATAATATTTACAAAAAAATCGAATATCATATCGATTTCACATATACTAAACGTCACGTATGAATCATGACGACAAAATTGTCCGTCGAAATGTTTACCCATATCACACTATAAAATGAAAATATCTAAAACAATAATAATACTAAAGTAGTAATAGCTGAAATGTTTAACACGCTAATTTTACAAACTATATTATTATAATATATTATTTTTGTGATTTTTTTTTTATTCGACTGATAGGTACGTCATAATATACTAATAATATTATACATTTCTGGAACGCGTGTGAACGTATTATTGTAAATTTTTACTTTAAAAATTATTATTCTATTGGCGAACAATATAACAAACGCGTTGCTTATATAATTAAATAGTATTCATAATATTCTTACTCGCAATATTAACACGTTTATATACAGCCTGTTGAGTGTTCTATAACTCATAAATTTAAATAATTCTATTTCAATAAAAATCGATCCGGATAGTAAGTTGACTTTTTGGTTTTATCAGTGATTACAATAAAATTATAATGTTATGATAACAAATTTCCTAATACAAATCATGATTACGTTATCGGTACTAATTTTTACTTATGGTTTCGGTTTTTGGTTTATCGAACGGTTTTTTCGAATTGCATTGGTTCTAATATTTGAAATTGTCTTTATGGTTTTCGGTTTTGCGGAAATGTCTGTATTTTTAAAAAAATGTTCAGTTATTGCGATTACATTCAGTTGTGGACCAACTACGAAAGTTTACTACCCAGCAATATCTATCTATTCCGTAAATCCATTTGTTAAAATAAATTGAATTTAATGTTTAACACAATACTATAACTAAATACAACTAAATCAATACAAAAATACAATTGTCATTTTTCAACTGGTTATCAAAAACAAAAGTCTTACAGTAAATTAAAAACCTAGGTGCAACCAATTTTCAACCTGTTTTCCAAAAACCAGTTTCGAACCCTTGTTTTTATATAATTCCATTTTTATATTTCATTTTTAAAAATCAATAAGAACTCTATAAAAGAAATTTTATTTTTATTTTTAATTGTTAGTACCTTCATACGACGAGTGTTCACATCCTTTTTTATATTGTACCTAAACTAATTTCAATAAAATCAAAAAAAGTTTATCTATGTATGTGTTCTAATTTGGTCTAATTTGTGTACTCTCGCATACTCAAATTGAACGTTTAACTATAATATTCAAAAACAAAAAATGGGTTATTTTATCAAATAATTTGATTGGTTCGAAGAATTGTGACACAAAATGTCATTCGTCAAATCAGAATACAATTCCAATACCCATATTAATATATATTACAGATGAAAAGCCAAAATTCAAAAATGGTAATTTATTTTGCATTTTTGAAACATGTTGGTTATGGGCGTTTATTTAGAGGTTCGTTATAATATTACACCATGTCTTCGGGTCCTACTGACAGCCCGGATCGTAAATACTTATATATTATTATATATATTACACTATATTATTATCAGTATCTAACGATTGTTTATTGTTATATAAAATAACAATAATATATAATATGCCTACCGAAAATTCCGCCAATAATAATTCTTATGTTTTATAATAATTATAAGGATGCGGAATGTGAATAATTTGCATTTTTTGTTTTTCATCCCCTGATATTCCAGCACGTATATATAGATTTCTTGAATTTGATTTTAACACAAAATTTAATTCGTATATCTACACCGAAGTGTTTAAATTTTAAGAAATTAAAAAAGTACCATTTATAATGATTATAATGAAATATTATGCATTTATAAATGGGTACCTTTATTATTTGTATACTCAATTAATCTCCAACGACCAAAACGTTTTAAATAAAACATTCAAAGGGATGGTTTTTTCAGAATGCCCTTAGACACGTCTGTCTGTCCTAAAAAATCGTTGCAGTGGTTAACAACACGAATATTTGCAATTTTTATTCGTTTTGTTGGTTTTAGAATTATATACATAGTAAGTAGGTTAAACAAATTATTTCAAAATTGTTCATAGAATTATTGTTTATTGTTTAAAATATGTTTATAGAAACCAGGAACTTAACATGCTCACTAAATGGGCTTTTTGAACTTATTTAAATAAAATTATCACTTAATTAATATATTATATCCTGTTATTTTCATTCGTCTCCATGTTATATATTAGTTTTTCACGTTTTAAGATAATTTTTAACCGCATTTTTATATTTTAATATCATTTTTAATAAAATTTAAAATCATATTTAAGATATTTTATATGGTAGAACTATTAAAAAATGTTTGATTCATAATTTTCCTAACTCTAATAATAACGATGAGTTTGATACACTATACCAAACATTTTTTAACGTTGTATAAATTGAACAGATAATTACAGATATAGGTACCCAGTTAATTTCATAAAATATCGGTATAAAATATGACGATAATACATTTTATATTCATATAATGTGATACATTAAAAACAAATTTAACTATATTGATTTTTTCAAATAAGTTTTTAAATGTTTAAAGTGTTTTTTCATTTTATCCTATTGATCAAAATTTATATCAAATTTTAGATAACGTTTCACCTATTTAAACAAAATTAATATATTATCAGTTATAATTTATAATTAGTAATTTACAATAAAACAAAAACAAATTGGTATTATAAAAATAGTTCAATAAATAGAACCTTTTCACACTGACCAAAGTATAATTATTAATGTTAGACATGCTTTTCATATTAAATATATAATATATATAAATAATGAACGTTATTAATGGAAAATTATCATTGGTAGTGTATAAACTAGATGGATCATACACCTGCACTTTGTGTTAATATTTTATCGAATATAAAACATTTTCAAACTAACATCGTATAACAATTCGTGGAGGTCTTGTTTTGTCTCATGAAAATACAGTTAATCGGCTTGGGCATTTTCATTATACGAGTATAATATTTTCATACTAAAAATTAAGTGTAATTAATATATCATTACAAAACATTTTCATATTGACAAAAGTATAATTGACTAAGATAAGATTATTGTTAACATACTATAAACTAAATACGCAACTTTTTCATACGCCCGTCTGTGTTGATTTTATCGAATTTAGGACTTTTTCACAATAACAACGTTCCCGGTATGATTTGTTTCTGTCTATAATATTCAAACAAAAACAAATAAATTATTGAATCGTCAATATGGATATATTAATCAACCTCCTGTGTATAGTTCATTCGATAATACACTTAGAGACTCCATTTTTGGGCACGAAAATTGACATATTTTTTATGTCCGTTTATATAAAATTGTTAAGTTTGAAGAAAAAAAACCGCGTTTAAAACCTTTTCACACCAAGCCCGCGGGTTGTCGAATCTTCTTGAAGGTATCAGGTATCCACGTTTTCTATACTCTGAACCAAACGTACCCATATACGCGGTATAGTATAACCGTTCCGCGTCCAATTCCGGACGACAAACGCTACAAGAAGGACACGCCGTAACATATACCTATATATATATATATATATATATAATATATATATTATATTATAAGGGTCGAGGTCGCACTATATGTTGTGACCATTATATAGGTTTTAAAATACATGAATAGTTGTGTACAGAGTGTGTATACGTAGACGAATTATTATGAGATATCTCTGCAAAAACCAGTATTCCGAGCTTTTCGCTGTCAATTAAACACAATTAAACGATTATCTGCAGTATTTTTTTCGTATTTTGTTTTATTTTTACGTTCGTTATTATTATTATTTATACGCAGACCGCTCGTTTTGCTGTACACACGCAACGACCGCAATGACCTAGTGAGACAATAAAAAAAAAAGAATACCCGTCCGCGAGAAGTATGGAGGAAGAGCGAGAGGAGACGCACTCTGCGGAGCGCACTCGCAGCTGAAGATGTTATCATAATATTGTGTACGCCCGTATCTTTCTTTGCGGTCCGAAGGACCTACGCAGGGTGTACTGAACGACCAGGATCTCGCGTCCAATATGCACGCGTGTGTCGTTCTCTACGTTATTTTTTATTTCGTTTCTACATTTTTTTTTTTTTTTGTTTTTCTTTCTTTCAATATTATTTACATTTATCTCCGTCCCGGCGAACGGTGGGTGCTTTATTTTAAACAGCCATACACAGTATATATATAATAATACTATAATACACTTTCAAAACATTACGCCGATAATACACATATTATTATTATTATTATTATTATTATTATTATTTATAAATATAATATAGATACGACGTATATGTAGCGTATAATATATCGCTTTGTGTGTATATCGGTATATAAAATAGTATCGCATAAACCCGATGGTCGGTCAACCGATACGGTCGGAAACACTCCCAGTCACGTTTCCAGAGTCGTATCCGAGTCACCCGGGAGTTTTTAATAAATCCATTCAACTGTTCGCACCAGTTGTCGTTTCTTTTCGTTTTGTCTTTATTTTTTATTATTATTTTTATTTTTTTTACACCCATTCCTCGTGTACGCACATAATATTATAGAGATACCTCTATATTTATAATATCATAATGATAATAATGGATTGCATTATATACCTATATATATATATATATACTTATATTTCGTCAATCGAAAGTATCTATATAGTATTGTTTTGAAACTTGCGAATTTCACTGCTTTCTATACGTTATAGCGGAAAGATCACACGGGCTGCCGCTCGACGGTCGGCGTCAACGGCGGTATTTTATACGCGAGTCATAGACACATAAATAAAAGCCCATTACACATGTACATATACTTATAAGCTGCACGATATAGCTCGTGTGTTTGTGTGTGTGTGTGTATGTGTGTGTGTGTGTGTATGTGTGTGTGTGTGTGTATGTGTGTGTGTGTGTGTGTGCGTATGTGTACACCACCTGTAGTATAATATATAGGTGCATACGATGTATTTCCCGGCATTGGATGAGAAAAATGCGTATATTATAGTAGTATCGCGTAGTTCGGAACCTATAGATAGGCAACCTATTGCCAGAAAACGCGAGAAATCCCAGTCGACGACCCGATACTTCCGTGATCCGTAATCGCGAGTTAATTATTATATGTTCGTCCAACAAGTCGATGGGCAGGCAGGTTATGTGTATAGACTATAGAGGGACAGTTTGCGTTTCGTGATTGCCCGGACTGTGTACACGTAAACATCTATCCAAATAAAGATAAAGCGTAAACTTGATTCCGAATTCTAACCTAAATATTATCGAAGTTTCGATTAAAACTATCACGTTTTCTCGATCGTCGTATATATTTTTTTGTTCTGTTCCGCGACAATGAGATGGATATAGCACGTGAAACTTTTCTTTCCGAAAGCTGGCCGCCGTCACGGTTTCGGCGTCGGTCTGTACTCTGTAGTATACGGTTGTAAGTACACGAATTATACCATTAATTCCGGAATTTGGTTAAACTCATAGCATTTTTTTTCTACCTCCCACCCTTCGTATCCCACCAAAATGAATTATATTCAATGTCCTCCAGACTATAAAATAGTTGTCAAATATAGATCCTACTGTGTCCGTGGCTAAACACAAAAAAGGGATATCACTTATTTGATTTTAAAATTTGCACACATTTTGAACAAAACGTGGCAGCTCTCAATGACAGTGATAACAAGAAGTTGACCTGCACTATTATTATACTCGTATATATAATATGTAGGCTCCCTAAGGGAGGTTATTTCTAGCTATCGTTGATTCTTTTCTTGATACTACATATTTATGATTTAGTGAATTTATTTCTCCGTTTGCTGATAAGGTTATTTTCTTTTAAAGAACCTTTCTCCAATTCCTTGAAATGTATCATCTAATGTTATAACAATAGGTGTATATCTGTAATCAGTCATTATGCGAGAGTTTATAATATATGTATATTTGTTTACAAACCGTCCTATAGATCTGTATTTTTTGGCGAATTTTTGGTTCATACCTAATTTAATTTATATCACGGACCAGGGCCACTAACACTATGTTTATATATGTACCTTGGTCTTGGTGAATAGTACTCATAAACAGCTTATAGGCTACATACTATATGGGATAATTTACGATGATAACAGTAGGCCGAACCGGAGAAAACCCGCAGTGTGTAAACGTCAAATTTAATTTTCGTATAGGCCGCAAAGACTGCAATTCCATCGCGTTTCCCACAAGTGGCGGTCTTAATTGAACCGCATATAAATATACGATTGTTGCTGCAGTGAAAGCACATGAGTACACTAAACACATGTAACGTACATGTGTGCATGTGTAGCTATATAACGTATTGAAACAGAAAAAAATATAGTTATAATAAAATAAACAAAGGAAATTCTGGTTTTTTTTTCTTCTTCTATTAGATCCGACCGAGTCGGCAAAACATTTTTCCATGTGATAATTATATTAGAAACGCACTTTCTGTTCGACCGGAGATCGTACCTATAATATATAATATATAGTTGTTATTCTCGACCGTCCCTTCGCTTTTTTACGCTATACGTACACTTCTAATGGGTAGTTATACCTGTAGTTTATATTAGCCTCAACATATAACATATATAAATATATATATATACATACATACATACATACATACATACATACATACATACATACATACATACATACATACATACATACATTAATATCAGTGATGGCTCGTGTGTAGGAGCGACGAGGCTCCCTTCTAAAATTGTACCTAACAAATGACTTATTAACAAGTTAGATATTGATTTAAATATTAACAATTATTAAATTTACATTGTAATGCATTTTCAAAATATTATCAAAAGTAAAAATTGTTTTCCATTATTATGAAAACACTATGTAATCGGAGTAATCGTAGTTAAAAGTATATGTAGTTAATAGCACGGCTGAAATACCTATTGAATAATACCTACCTATTATTATACATCTGCGCGGTTGTCCTGTATTGAACAGCGTTCGGCGCTGAGGCGACGTTGACAATCGCCCGTCATAACTATATGATCAAAACACAAAAACATAAGAGGGGGAATTCGGTAATATTACGGCCGCCGGAGCGATACAAATAATCGCTGGACATGCATGTTCACTGTCACTGTGGAACAATACGGAATTAACGTGTATTTACTGTGTACGTGACACGTGCACATGTCTATATTTCTTTATTATTTATTTTATTTATTCATTTATCATATTATTATAATATAGCAGATAAAAATTCAATACCATATTAACAGAAAATTGAAATAAAACAACTTGGAAGATCCGTTTAGTGAAATTAAAGATAGACGCTTAAATTTTGAGTATAAAACGTCTAAGAATTAGTTTTATTATTTTGTAATTTTCGTTTTTTGTAAAACGTGTTTATGTTTTTATTTTTCTATATAGTATAGTAATTTTGGTTTAATAAATACCTTTTAAATTGGTACATAATTATTATTGTATTCTATACTTTTCAAAAATTAATAACTTTTACTTCGTCACTGGTTAATACCAAACATTATTTACATATATTATCACAACGGTAAATACAGCACTATGTTTGTGATAAAACATGGGAGAAAAACCGTGATAATAAATAAATAAAAGATTTATGTCATAGGATCCTTCCGCGTCGCCGCGGAAACATTAAGGCTAGGGTTAGACGTATACAGCAGTTAGGTATGAACTGCAATAATTATTTCCATCTCGAGACAAACGCATTGTGCAAATATATATTACTAGTTATTACCATTATTATTAGCATCCGGGGTTTTTTTCCTAAGGCTTAAATTTCGTAGGCCATTTGACGATAATCCCACGTTTTAACGACCGTTTCCAGTGCTTAACGGTCACTCGTATATTTCTTCATGACTCGAATAAACTACAGTATATTTCAATACAGGTATTTATATATTATAAATTATAATTGAAATGTTTCTTAAGTCGATATATTATAATATAGTATAATATATATGATTCATAACCCCGCGTGATAATAAAATTCCGACTGTCTGACTTTATATTTTACAGTCAATGAATCACCTAACCTATAGCTCTGCACCAGCGTGGTCCATCAAGCACGTGCCTCTCTGATCATTTTTAATTATGACGCGCATGACGATTAACGGAGATATATTCTATTGCAAAATAAGTGAAATCTTCGTCCTATTTATTAATATAGGTATACTTACTGAAATTAATAAAAAAAAAATCATTTACCGTTTTGAAAAAAAAAATATATGTGTATATATATATGTGTACTATTTATCTGAAATGTAACTACGTGCGAAAATATTAAAATATAGGTACTTATATTCCTATACGAAGTGAGTTAAGAAAAAAAATTAACAATCGTTTGAAAAATATATGCTACCTATATAATATTGTAATACAAGAAACTGATATAGGTACCAACCGGAATATTTTCATTTCAAATCCGATTTCATATAATAATAATAATGCAACGATTGTCTCTGATTTTATAAAAATGAGTTGTGACATTCATACAAAAAAAACCTGCAATAATTTGCAATACAAAATCAAATCAAACCATGGGAAACAATAGGTGGAAATTTTCAAAAATATATCCAGTTATATTTTTAAATATAAATTCGTGGCGAAAGAAAAAAAAATATAAAATTCTCGGAATACTATGACAACGCAGTATCGGAAGACTATTAGACAAAAAAAAGTCATCAATATGTCATAGTTATAATAATATCATACATCATATTAATATAACAATTCGAGAAGATTCTTGAAACTTTTAATTTGCCACTAAATAGTTTGCGATTAGTTAATTTGAAAATAAAAAATGTATATTCTCGAAATGTTTGGTCGGAAAAGGAAAAGATGCCTGCTATATTTGCTGTCAGTGTTGTAATAATATGTTATCAGTGGCGGCACGTGGACTTTGAAAATGGGAGGGCGATTAAAAATTATTAATTTTTGAAAAGTATATAAGTATAATACAATAATAATTATGTACCAATTTAAAATGTATTTATTAAACCATATAGAAAAACAAATTTACAAAAAACGAAAATTACAAATAATAAGACATAAGTTTTATACTTAACACTTGAGCATCTTTCATTTCACTAAACAGTCCTTCCAAGTTCTTTTATTTCAATTTTCTGTTAATATGATACTGAATTTTTATCTACTATATAATAATAATTTAATATATACCAATTTTAAATTAAATAAATAATAAAGAAATATAGAAATATGAACGCGTCACGAACACGCAGTAAATACACGTTAACTTATTCCGTGTTTTTCCGCAGTCTACATGCATGTCGGGCGATTATTCGTATCACTCCGATAGCCGTATATTATTACCGAATAACCCCTAGTATGCTTTTATGTTTTGACCATATTATATAGTTATGACGGGCGAACGCCAACGTCGCCCCGTCACCAGTACACACGAACCGGCACTGTATGTTATTCGTTAAAAATAATAAATACGTTTTTTGTATTTTTTAATACTTTTTTGTAAAAGCAATGTCCAACAAATTACCTACAGAGTACATATTTAAAGTGCATACTATTATGAATGCTATTCAGCATTTAAAACCTTTTCATATTTATATCCTATGAAATGCCCCTCAGACCAATATACTATACCTTCATAATATTATATGGCTATATAATTTTGAAAAAGTCGTACAACATAGATTTCTGGAGTAAGTTCACGACAAATATTCACACTATTACATGTATAATAATATTATCCATCAAAGTTTAAAATGCATAAAGTTTAACACATATTTATACCAGTATTACATCTTCACGTATTAACTATTATCATAATCTATTCTAATTAAAAAAAACCATTGGGTTTTCATTTTTTAAACTATTTTTATTTTTTATAATTTTTTAATTTAACTTGATTTTTTTAACTACCCGTATATTATTACATTATTGTTAAGTACTAAAAATATCTTATGTCCAAATGCATTTAAGATATTCTGGCTATAGTAATGAATATGCAATAGAGTTTCACAGTTGTATTTTTATTTCTATGAAATCAAACGGAGATATATATTAACAATGTTCTATGACAATGATATTAACTTCTTATTTTTATTCGTACAAAGATACAATTTCAAAGTATTTTTATCGTTTTAAAAAAAAAAGCCGTTTGTTTAAATGGGCTTAAAAAAATGTATATATAAATACATTTAGAATTATCTTTTACAACACTACTATAAGTACTATAAGTATACAAAAATACTTGCGTTTTGGAATAACGTTTAACGTTAAATTGAATGATTTAAGGTATGAAAATGCAAATTGATTTGTAAGCACTTACCTATATAAAGATACAACTCGATTATTTATGTTAACAGTGGTTTGTAAATCGTGAATCGTGAACACATTGTAGTACACATTCACCATGTATAAATATTATAATAAATTGACGTTTGGATATGTAAAATGTGTTTAATTTAAATCACTTCATCGAATCGTGTTTACGAGTAATATATGGCTATAATATTTAAACATATTGGTATTTACGTACGATGACATGCTGTATATATGTTGTATAACGATAACATTTTGCCGAGATAATTAGCTAGATACCAACAAATATTAATATACACTTTCGACACTAAATTGAACTTCCCTCCATAACGACTATCTATTGATATTGATAGTGTAATATATTTTGATAATAATTGATTTTTGCCATAGACATATGTAACTAAATGGACTACGCCATCCTCGCCTATTGGATATTGTCTATTGATAACCAAAACGGAGTATTACGGAAGAGAATGCACAATTGTTCCTATTGTTATCATTACAATATAGGTATTACATTACATTACAAGATAATCACACATGGGACAAAATATATGAGTTAGAAATTAATTTATTGTTCCGCGATACCCGTTTGATTGTGATCGGACGGTATCTAAGGATATTTGACACGAAATGCTGTATATTTGATTGAAACTATTGATAGGTCTATGATTTTCACATACTGCAGCTATATTACCGATCGCAATTTGTACTCGCTGTCTTAGAATTCAAATATTGTTTCAAAATTCGCTATTTTTTTCATCATCTCATCATTTTTATTCCAGTTTTTAAGCTACAAATATAAAAATAATTAACAATTCGAAGTGAAAAGTTTCTATGATCTAAACGTTCTTTTGCAAACGATTTCCAAATACCACGATAAAACCCTTTCATATTCTATAAGCTAACCTGTGTTTATATATAATTGTAATAATGTGTATGTTCGAAATAAAAAAATTAATTGACTTGGTTTGCTCAATTAACATAGTTTATACTTACCATAAGCACTCTATTTCAAATTTCACATTTTTTTGTAACTAAGATTTAAAACAACATAATATTATATATGGTTACCATAAATGCCTGGAATATGCACTGATAATTACTGCGGTAAATTACCACGGTATTCTGTAAAAAAAAATATATATATATATATACCTAACGTCATTCATGTCTCTAGTAATTTTTTTACACGATAGTCAAGTACAACAGCTATATAGTGTACGTAAAATACTAGTACAACCGAAGTGGTTAACGGCAGAACTAACTCTTTCACTGCCACAATTCATGAACGTCTATGTGTAATAAAAATCAACGGAAGTTATAATATATATATATATAAATAAATTATATGATTACAAATTCTGATTGGTATGGATAAAATAATAATAAGTAGAAACAATACATATTGTTTCTCAGTTTCCTTTTATACAAACCAGGTTTTGTATGTATTTTGTGCATATGTTTTTTACGTAAAGTTGTATAATATAAAAAAAAAGATTCAAGTATTTATACCTATAAAATGTATCTAATATAAACGATATTAGAATATTATAATAAAATATTATATTTTAAATGCATCTAATAGACGGACTGTACTTTCCTAAATTTCCCCCACCCAACTCCGCCTATCTAGAAATATTATAGAATTAGATATAGATAGCCATATTATAATATAATATAACAGTGGCGTGCACAAGTGGGGGGGGGGGGGTGATATGGGGGATAGATCCCCCTTAACCTTTTTTTTTTTTTAGAATTTTTTGCCTTTATAGTGTTTTTGTAATAGATATTTTACTGTAAAATTTAAATAAAATTTAAATAATTTATAACATGTTCTATTTTATATCATTGTATAAGCTAATGTTAGTTGGTAAACTTAAATGAATCGAGGTTGGATGTAAGCTTTGTAAAAAATATATTCATCCTCCCTCCATAAAAAATTCCTGTGAACGCCACTGTAATATGATATAGTAACATATTATAATATAGCCCTATTTGTGGATGAAATATGTATGTATATATTTTTCATGTACGCCATAATGTATAATTATTCCGAATTTATTTAAATTATCATAATAGAATAATGTAGATAATGACAATTCATTTCACAGCATAAATCAAAATATTCTCACAAATATGTAGTTATATATGAATAATGTATATAAATAATATAAATCGATATTATTGCCCCCAACTAGTACTAAATCTCTCTGCTGTCTATATGTTTATTTTATACCTATTGTTTTCTCTGTCATTAAGCGCAGTTCATTTATTATTTCAACGATTTATCCATTATCAGCTATTTTAGGAGCCAATTGCTAACATATATTATTTTGTTTTTATATCTTTTAAAATAATGACTAAAAAAAAAAAAACGTTTTTTTTTTTTTTTACTTCAAACAAATGTTGACATAAGGAAAAATGTTTATACGATTGTATCTCCGTACTGGAAGATATTATTATTATACGTATACCTATAATACCTGTTATTGTATATAATACATTTGATATGGTGGAATAGATAATATATTAAATGTAATGCAGTTATATGACTACATATTTTATATTAATTATCGACAATTTGAAAAATGACAATATAATATTATTACTAAACGCTGTCTGCAGTATTCATAACATAATATTATATCCTCGGGGTAATCATTAAAAAACAAACTTTTTTCGTTTTGCAAACCGTAAAATTAAACAAACATATTATTATTTTTAAATGCTGCACGACGCCACCATCAGAAAAAAAAAATGAAAATGAAAATTTAAACACGTGATAGTAGTTACCAACTACCTATAACAATTATTATTCTACGTGGTCGTATTTTATAATGATATTAAAGTCGTTCTAACAACTTTTTATATTTTAGCTTATTATTTCGATTAACGAGACGAAAATAATAGTATTTCGTTTTATTATTTTAAAACGCGTGTCCAATTAAAATTATAAACGGCCCGTTTTATATGATCGTATATACCTATTGACCATGATCATATTGTGCGAAAAAAAAACAAGAGTGCAATATGCATTTTGTGTATTCATTGCGTGCAGAGCGTAATCATAAAAAAAATTCGACATCACTATAATCATCATTACAATATAAAGTGTGTTATGCCTAATCCGAATTTACTTTCGTTTGATGTGTGCCCGAATTGAACTATGCATAATAATACAACATCCCAAATTATTTTTTAAAGACTTTATTTTCAATATTTAATTAGGTTTTTTTTAAATATTTTTTTCGAGTATTCCAAATTTTTTTTCGAGAAATGTCATTATATTTTACAAGTATTTTAAACGTTTTTCGAAATAGATAGGTAAAGAAAAACGTAACTGCAGAAACGATAAATATAATACAATGTAGCACTAAATACTATAATAACTTGACATATATAAATTAGAACTTAACGACAAAACAAAAAGTTGAAAACATTTAATACATCATAATGTGATAATTGTGATTATACACAATATATATTTTTTTTTTTATTCAAGCCCTGCTAAAATTACTTTATATCCGTGAAAACCTATAGGTATTAAAAAAACCCATTCGTTTTCACAGGAATGACGAAATTATCGTGTATCTATCATTTTCAAACGCCTTTTACGTAGGTACATTATAAAAAAAATATACAATATATACTCTTAGATAATATGTAAATCTTGAAAATATATTAATTTATGTAAAAAAAAAGAAGATTTCCTGTTTTTACTATTACTCAAAATAATAATATAAATATGATATGCTATCCCGTTCTAGAAACTAAACAGGTGGTTTTTTTCGAAATATCAATCTACTTTTTTTTTACCATAACCCATCATTTAATAATTTAAATCATTTTTGTTCGATAGATCTCAAGTCAAATCGCTCATAAACTCGTATATTATATTAATATCATATTATACAGATCATAATAATATAGCGATTCTATAGGTCACACGTATGTACGTGCACCTATACAGTAATACGCGTTATATTTGAATGATCGATATTTCAATAAAATATTTAAAAAAAACATGATCTATATACCTAATATGCCGAAATTCCGATATCGATATTTTTCCCGTTTTCTTTTATGACTGTTATCAACGATCGGTTTTTATATATATTTATAATATTATATTGCGATCGTACATCTGTATATTAAATTAAATGTGTATCCATTCATTGTAGACTTCGCCGCAAAACGTTTGTAATTTATAATAATAGCAGTGCACGACAACGATTTTTTTGATTTTTTTTAAACTCCAACACGCGTCCAAATACAATTTATATTTTTTACTTTTTTTTTTTGGTTTCTCGAATATTATAATAGTAATAATATAGAAATCGACTTTCGTATGAATGCCATAATATTTTATGAATTTATTATAATAATATTATTACCTATATAGATAACAGGACATTTCCCATTTATTTTTACGATTTACGCACGTGTTCATATCCGTATACCTACATATATAATCATATATATAGTTATTACAATATACGCTACCTGTTGGTCAAAATACTTTAAAAAAAAAACATATATAGGTACCTATTGATGGAAACTATTTTGAAAAAAAAACCGTTTTTACCATAAAAAATACGGTTTAAACAAAAACAACTGCATTTTTCTGCAATATGATTTGATCATTATATTTTACTACACTGTGCTCGTGAATCACAGTAAATATAATATAATATTTAAAATGAATGATGCGTCGGGCAAAAAAAAAACACATGTAATTACATATTGTTAGCGCGGTGTGATTATTACACTATTAAAAAATAAATTATACGGCAAGTAACTTTATAAAATTATTATTATTAATGTGAATACACCTTCACCGCCTATAATCAAGTATATTTAAGGGGAGAAAATGTATATACTCTCACAAAATGTTCACTAATACAACATTTAAATGTATATTTATTTTAATTTTATCCACGTTCAAAACTTTTTACAAAACTTTTCTAGAAATAAAAAAATACCGGCTTTTTCTTTGAGAAAAATTGGGATAAAAATCTAGATAATCTGGAAAAATTGGAACAATTAAAATTAGTAATATTTACAATAAAACTAATATTAAAAATATCGTCGTCTTCGGAAAAGTCATAAAAGGAAAGTAAAGATTTTCATAAATTGTCTCTTTTACCATACGATAGCTGGTATGACCGAAATGTCAAAATAAAATAGTTTATTTAGATTTTAGGTGTTAATAAAAAACTTTATCTTTATCTTTGCACTATTTTTATCATCATTACAGAATTAGGATATTTATGCACTAAAAATAAACAAATGCATACCTATGCACTTGTGCATTAAAAAGTAGATAAATAAGCATGGAATAATTGAATAATATACACAAAAAATTTATAAATATATTTGTGTCGTAATATATAGTTATATAATATATAATAATATGTAATAAATATAGAAACAAATTTATTTACAAATAATATTTAAAAATAAATAAATAATTACAATTTATGCTCGTTTTTTAGTTATTTTAATTATCTTATAACTTTTATGAAATACGATTAAATGTGTATATGTATAAACTGGTATGATAGATATAATGACGATATGATAACACCGTATCTCTGTACAGATAAAGGACGTCATGAATTATTTTAATTTTTTTAGATACATTTATCGTAGAAATTATTTTTAATTAATTTTCCATATTGAATTTACTATGTTTTATATTGTTCATTTTTGTTAATTACCTCATATAATGTATACTTTATGAATAAATGTACATATATTATAGTTGCGCAACGAGGCCCACTGCAGTAGGTATATTTAGAATTATAAAGAATTAATAAAAATGAAGCAAAAAAATATCAAATATTGCATTTATTTTTTCAACAAATAGTTGTATTAACTACTAGTTAATATAATACTAAACTTAGTATAAACTACAACTTTCCCATCTCTGTAATCGTTTTAATTTTTTTTTTCAGCTTTTATCTCTCGCAATACAATGTGCACTCACAAAAATCCGCCCGTCACCACGCCTATTTACTGCTATATATTTATATATACATTTAATAACTCTATTATTAAATCGTAGAGTTTTATAATTATACATTTTTCTACATAAATTTTCAATTTCATACACGTATACCTACGGTATAATATGTTATATACACACTATAGCTTGAGTGCAACACCTTTCGGTAGCAACTATATACTAATTATTGTAAGTGCAACCGTTTTTGCGTGCGACACCTTATAAGTGGAGCATGTTTAGAGCACGATCCGTGTACCTACCTCAATTAATGTACTTAATCATAATAGTCGGTGACTGGGATTTAATTAATTTTTAATTAATTAAACTTTAAAAAAATTCAACCTGCGGCGGAAATTCTACTTTACATTTCGCACTTTGATTCTTTTTTTTTTTTGGCAATCTAGACGATAGTTTTCCACCTCTATACCGTGTTTCGGTCGAATAGATGGACAAAGTAATAGTAATCCGAAAATCAGTCGAACATACAATTTTATGATTTTTATAATATGAACTCAAACCTTGCTTCCCCCGCCTGCGGTGTATCGGGTTTCACAAAACGTCACAATTGTACACATATCAATGTCACGTTACGAATTGTCGATTACAAATCTTTCAATTACAATTATGAATAAGTAACTATGCAAAAAAAAATTTAAAAATCCGACCATATAATCGTCAAAATTAAAATTGCTTTAATTATGAAACTAAGTCCGGCCAAGGGATTCTGACTTAACCATAATTATTTTCACCCACAAATATATATTAAGTGGATGTTATGATATAAAATAATGGAAAAGTGACGTGGATGCTAAACGGCTGTATTGACACAAAATATATGATGATATCCTGTAATCTTCAAATTGCCGTCACTATATACTTTAACAATCATTTCCGAAAAATAAAGCATCTTAAAATTCAGCATAAAAAATAAATTATTTAACACTTATATGAACACCTGGTACTCAGATACCCATTCTGGTCGTTATTTGCACTCTGCATATTTCTGTTGAAAGTTGAATAATAAAAAATTTTTAAAATTCTGAAAAATATTCGAATTATTTCTAAAATCACAATGCCATATTGTGGTCTGATCGTTTCAATTGATAGGAATTAGGAGGTGAGGAGTGCACAATCTGTTTAGTAAGAGGATGCTACACACCCATTCTCACGCGGTTTTAAAATACGTTTGCGCTCTATAACTACAACTTCTCTCTTAGTAATCGCAGAGTCAAAATGTATACGAAATATGAAAGTTGAGAATATCTACTATGCCGTATAGTGTAGAGTTTTTTTAATTTAAATTTATTTTTATTTCATTTTAAAAGTTCCCGATTTTCAATCACAGATTTTAGGCTTTTAACTAAATATATTGATAAAACTCCACGTTCGAGCACAGTAAATATTCTCATATTTCATGTTTTGTACACATTTTGACTCTGCGATTACAAAGAGAGAAGTTGTAGTTATAGAGCGTAAACGTGATTTTTAACAAATATCGTGATAACAAAACAATAATAAATATTACTAACACGTGACTATTTTTAAATTACTTTTAAAATATAATTCAATATTATTAAATTGTTGAATTTTCTTTTTTTTTAAAACCTTATAAAAATTGCCTACACACAACCTCTTAATAATAATAAATAATATGTCTATCCAGTTTCGAACACGTCTGTGGAAAGAAAAAAAAGTCATTTTTGAAAATTAATATTGGCTTCAAAACCTTTTTTCGAGTTATGCTGGATATATTATCCAAAACACTAATACGGCGATAGTTTTGTGTCGTTCCGGTGCTTAAAAATAAAAGGAAACGGTTGACTTTTCGTATAATAATAATATAGGTAGTGTTTATATACCAGCTGTATTTGGGTAGTAATAATTCGGTTCAACACGAGTATTGTGGTTAGCGGTATACGAATGATATTTCCAATCGAATACCCACCGGCGGCAGCGCCTGAGCGTTTGATATCAATATACGAACAGTGTAGTACATAGTACATACCTATTTATACCTATTATATTATAATGTATCGTTTTTTTTTTCTATACGCATGTTAATAAATACCGAATAATAAATATTAAACGTGTACACTACACTGTATTATACGTGCGAGGATCGTTGTCATTGTGCAAACGAAGAAATCATACGTTTTTTCGTCCGTCACTCTGCTCCATATAATATTATGCGGGCGAGCGTGCGCGCCACGATCGGTTGACCGTAATCGAGCGGTCTGAATTATTATTATTATTATTATATTGTACGTCGCCGACTCGTAAGAAAATATACCTACCTGTATATTATTATAATATAATATAGACATGATATAGATATATAAAATAAAAATAAACGAATCGGAAATAACTGCCGAAATACAATATTATTCTTGTTGCGCACAGCAACATATATATACCATAATATACCAGATACCTGTTGATATAATGATATTATAGTCTCCTGTTAGGGCCGACGAACAATCGATTTTATGCTTAACGGTATATGCATAATATATAACGTCTTCATCATCGATAGTGTCTCAATCGACTGCGATAATTGCTCGGGGAAATACTAGCGGGAAAATCTATTTATATCAACGAGATAAACGATTGGTAGACCGCGAATGGACGGATACAATACTACTAAGATATAAGATTAGTGGACCGGGAAATTTGTACCTAAACTTAAGAATGAATACTTATCCTAGGATAACAGAACACCCCCTACGCAATCGAAACAAAGGTTCTTCAGAATATTTCGAGCCCTTGCGGCGTATCGTCAACCGTCGAGATTTAGGAGAGTCTCAACAATGTACCCCACGCTATACGGCATTTGACAGGACGAATTGAGAAGATCAGTTCAATTAGGGTGGGCGCACGCCACAGAATTTTCGGCCGACAGTTTGATTGGTTTATCGACTGGTATTCAATTGAATGGGACAGCGCACTGGCACACAGTACACACTGACAAAAAAAAAAACCATCAAAAGGATATCACGATTCGCGAATCAACATTGCGCTTTATGTAACTTTACAAACTAAACAGTTGACCGAGACACGTTCACAAGGTGAAATAACACACTTTACCACGGTTATAACCTAACCTAAAAACTTGTTTACCGCTTTATCATACATGATAGTGTAGTTATAAATAGATAGTAAAGTTATATCGTTCGCAACAAATACAATTCGACTTTTTTCTTGATAGCAAACGAGTTGTAGATCAAACATGAAACAAAAGTATAAGAGTATACCTACTGGCTATAATTATACTAATGTCTAATATTATACTAGTATAATCAAAAATAATGATGACTTGATAAAATTGATTGTAGATGTTGGGTGACTATCATAAAACAGTGATCGCACCGACGACAAACTAAATAAATTAAATAACAAATTATCGGACGATTAAAAATCTGTAGCTTGCGCCATCTCTTAAAGTGCACAATTAACAGGATAAAAAGGTTCTGAACAACAAAGTCGGCTTTTAAATGCGTAAAATATTTCTTGTGACAACACATGCACTTTTAGAAAAGAAGAATACGATGAACGATTGTATAAGCCAGAATTACAAGTATGGGGGCTAATTATATGAACAAAACTAATGTTTTCAGTCGCGTGCTCTACAGGATCAAAATTGAAAATGCATCACACCGTCGTCTTTTATGTTTGATAAAATTTTATTTTAAGCGGCTTCTAGTGTAATAGTATTTTTCAGTTTAGTCTTCTTCTTCATCTGGTCCATCTACTTTCGAAGATATTTAGCCATCAAAATAATACATCACCACTTATTTCTTAATATATATATATATATATTATACATTATTTTATTCTTTCAATTATCCACACCTAACGTTCTTAAATCACTCTCTACTCTATGTATTAATCAGTCTCTTTCTAGGTCTTCCATATGGGCATATCTCTTCCGGCTTCCGTTCAAAAATGGCTCTCAGGGCCTAATTTTTCTCTCTTAACATAATATTGTGTCTTAGCCATTATGTTATATAAACCTTTAATAAATCTAGTCACAACATTTGTCGTATTTCTCTGGTTTTTCTTCCACCAACTTGACACAACTGCGTCAAATACTGAACCACAAATTTTCAGTAGTAATGAAAGTATATTATACTACATATTCTAATCGTATAAAATAACGTTATGTGAATAGAAGAACGCGTCGTTGTCAGCCCGCTGGATCTGGAAAGTTATTGGTTGATCGAGTAGAAAACGCGATTTATTTAAAAAAATTAAATACTCGGTATGTAATTAATATGAAGAACCATAAATTCCGATATCTAGAAGTTTTAAGAAGTTATGACTGATATTATGTAAAAATGTTTTCCCGAGTTAATAACGCACGAGTGTATAATTTTCCATACGTCTTCTATCCTGTTGTGTTTTGTCAATTTTCCATTCTGTGAATATGTCGAGACTACTTTGATTTATTGTTTCGATTTCATACGTTCTTTGGCTTAATTAACCGGTATAAAAATATTTTTCAGCTTCACTGTACATGCCTACAATTACTGTGTAATATAGGCTATATGTAATAATTATTAAACTAGCGGTCGACGACGATTAACGTCCCGCCGCCGTCGTTGTCGTCCCATTAGAAAGATTATACAGGAACTGGTTGAATAATAAGCATAAAAATAAAATCAAAATAGTTTTAATAAACTAAACGGACAAATGACAAGCCGGTGGCTGATAATACATGTGCGTGCATACACGGGGAGAACTTCTATAAATATAAAGAAACCAGTCTCCACTCTATACGCGAGTCCTCGCCTAACCCTACATGATGGGAGATGCTTAGCCGAGATACACGCGTTTTATATTTAATTCGACTGTATTTTTTTCTCCACTATAAATCGTTTAGTTTGATTATAACTTATAAGTTTTATTCGTAAATCGTGTACCCATATAATTATATACCATATATAAATAGACATGTGTGTTCTATATGTATTATTCGAAAGCACACACAACTGTTGCTCTTGTTTGTTGATATCGTTGTTACTGCTGTTGGAGACGTGTAGTTTTCAATTAAAAGAACAGTCTCGAGTTACCTATATAGATTTCGATTAGAGATTTCATTATGTATGCCTATTAATAAGTATGTATGTGCCGAGTAAAAACTCTGTAAAGTTAACGAAACATTAAACGTGACCTATATACTTCCGCGCCACATTTGTCATAAATTACCAGCAGTTTATACCTAAACAAAGGTTTATACGGGTACACATTGGAACGCATGAGTAAAATCACAGACTTTGAGTGAAAAATTCACGTCTAGCGTTTTTAAGAAATTGTTCAGGAGAAAGTTTTAAGAGTGTTTATAGAACATTTTTAGGAAAGCGTATAAACGTTTGTATAACTTTTTGCACTTATTCTATATTGAAACAAAGTCGACACCAAAAATTAGATAAAGTTCTACGTAAGCTACATTAATTTAACAGCAATGATTATTAGTTAAAATTTTTGTTCACTGATATTAGTTATCTACAATTTAAAATAAACAATAAAATTCCCTAGATAAAATATTTTTATATCATACTAACAAGTGTATAGTCACGTGAGATAGAACCTTTCATATAAAAAATTTAATATAATTAAAGTTAAATAGAACATTTTCCTGATAACAGCTAACTAATAAGTATATAACTAACATTTTATAGAACCTGTTCATACTAAAAAAATTATAATTAACGTTAGATAGACAGTTTTCATGCTCCCGCGGTCCCGCATGTATTTTATCGAATAACACTGTTTCATATAATATACTAACATTCTCAATATGATTTGGTCCTGTCTAATACAAATACAAATAATCAGCAACTGAATTTTTAATTGCAAGAATCTTTCACTTCTATGTAACTTATTTGATAGCGTGCATGTCTTCTTTGAGGCTTTTTGTATATAAATAAAAGTCGCTATTTAAAACCTTTTTAATCTAAGCCCGCGAAATTATCAATTATGTTACTTAAGATTGTATTCATAAGTGTTTTATTTATCAAATTGGATTTATTATCATAATAGTAGAAATGTTCTGAAATTGATATTTCAATACTTTACGGATGCATATTTCATACCTATAATAATTAAAATATATAACTATACTGCGAAATATTTGATGGTTCGTCTCCAATATTATAATATCGACGATTTATAGTCAACTTCAATACGATTTAGGAACGTCGAAAATTATTAAAATGCAATTTCAAATTGTATGTTTGCAAAATAATATCAGATTTAAAAATATTTTATAATGTATTTCGCCCGTTTTTGAATGGAAAATTCTTATTATAGTACATAATTTTAATATTATAAAATATTACAAAATTCTGTTCCGATTTTTTTCATTATGTCCAAAAACGCTGTTTTGGGTAACTGTTTTAGTTCCCTGGAACACTAATACAACCATTCCATAAATATTGGAAACTGGACAAAAATTATACTTTACTAAAATACTTACTTTTTGAATTTTACAGAACATTTCAAAATACCTTGGAGAGAAAATCTGGTCAAATTTCCAGTCAAAGGAGGTAAACTTTTTGTATTATTTTACAACTACCTACTTAATATTTATATAATTAACCTATAAATATAATATTTTCAGCCGTTTATTCGGCTTTGACTAATTATTCTCTTGTATGAATTACTTTGTAATGAATATTTTTTTTCCCAAGAATATAAAGTTTATATGATATTATAAATACACAAAAATTAAATGATATTTTAATGTCATAGGAGTAATTTATCATAATAAAACAATATTTGTATATGCCTTTTCGAAAATCATTTTTACGAGAATTTTTGAAATGCAATTACCATGATTATGGTATTTATGAAATTAATTATGAAATTTAAAAACAATAATACTTACTTTAAGTTGATGGTATAGGCAAGCCCAACCCTATCTTCTCTATTGATTTTTTTTTATCCGATTTTCATTTTCCATCTTTCACATTCTAAATTAATACCAATACCGTTATAGTACAGCTACTATTAACGATTAAACAGTCGAATAAATCATTGGTGATTTGTATCGGATCGCGTGCGTTCAACCGACGATACTGAACAGTTGAAGAATTTTTGATTCATTATCAAGAACTCATCATTTATCATACAATATTATACAGTAAATAATTACACAGGGTCATTGAAACTTCCGTAGGACATAAAAATAAATAAGTGTCGAGTTATAAAGGACACAAGAATATAAGGATAACTGTAGACTAAAACGGTTTGAGGATGACAATCGTGAGTCCTTTGTGAAGGTCGAATAAAATATCCATAATATTATGCAATCAATAGGTATTACAGATATAGGTAGATATACACTTAAGAGGATGCTATACCCGCATTTTCTGTCTCCGTCCATCTAATTGGCAATATAGCAAAATTATACAACGCAAAATTGGAATTATGACATTTTGGTTAGATTTAGAGCTTAAACACCTATTATCAAATTTAACGAAAAGAATAATTTCGAGTGAACCTCATGGGCTTTTTGTAAAATATTGTCAGAAAAAAAAGTTACGGCATTTTTAGTTTTTGATATTTTTAAATAGCTTTAACTTTTTTGTCAGACGATATTTTACTAAATGTCCATGAGGTTCACTCGAAAATATTCCTTGCTTTAAATTTTGTAATAGGTGTTTATACTCTAAATTTAACCTAAACGCAAAAATTTCAATTCTGCGTAGTGTGATTTTGCTATTATTATCTGTTAGATAGACAGAGACAAGAAATGCGAGTGTAACATCCTCTTAATGTATTAGGTGTCGATAAGATTTCGTAATAGTGTTCATCAAATTGAACAAATTTCCGTAAAATCAACGATAAGGAAATACAAAAAATTGTCGTTGAAAATAATTGTATTATATGCAGTAGCTGGTAAGCAGTATTCTTGAGAATACTCTCCAAAATTGAGAATATTTGATAATTTTATTTTTTTAGCTATATTTTATCAATTTAAAAATTGTAAATAATATTTTTGCTAAAATATTTAATTTTAGTATTATTTTTGTGGCTATAATTATAGTACAATTATAATAATAATCGAATATCATCATTATTAATGACTAATGAGCGATTAATAATGTTATATTGATACATTGATAAACATTTATGTAAACTTATTTTTATTATTCAAATTATTCTTAAACAAAATATTAAACTCAAAATGGCCCCAACCAGTACACTCACCCAGGGCCGCACCGAAGAAAGATATGTATATTTTTTTTTTTGGGTGGGGGAGGGTGAAAATGTAAAAAAAAATAATATAATACTTCTCTTTAAAACATAAAATAAGCAAAAAAAAAAACATATTTTTTCCCATTTAACCAAATAAAATCCAAAATAATTTATAGTTTGCCTGTTTAAAATTCCGCACAATATTTCATTTCTGTATAATTTCCCGACAAAATTAAAAAATACTTCATTTTAAACGTGTATAAGCAAAAAATAAAAAATAAAGGACATTAACTTTTTCTACTATTTGCCGACTGAACTTAACTTTGACAACTGAACTTAATTTTGCCGACTGCTTACAGAAGTTGAAGGGTAAGACACCGTATATACGTTATATATTATTATAACGTTAATTATAACGTTAACGCCCAACGTCCCAAATCGGGAAACGCCACTGACTCATCCTATATAATATTAATTATAATTATGATATAATTTTAGCAGTGGTAGTACTCGTGAGTAGGGGCGATGATGTGATCGCCCCCCCCCCTTCTAAAATTGTATCAAATGACTTATTAACGAGTTAGATATTGATTTAAATATTCACAATTATTTATATTTACATTGTAATGCATTTTCAAAATACTATTATTGAAAGTAAAATTGTTTTCCATTGTTATGAAAACACTATGTAGTAATCGAGTTTAATAATATGTGTAGGTAATAGTACGGTTGAAATAGGTAACTATTATTCATTTGGACGGTTATCGAGTAACGAACAGCGCTCGGCGTTGGGGCGACGTTGACAATCGCCCGTCATAACTATACGACCAAAACACAAAAACGTAGGAGGGGGATTCGGTAATAATCTGGCCGCCGGAGCGATACGAATCGTCGCCCGACATGCATGTGGACTACGGAACAATACGAAGTAGTGTAGTGTATATACAAGTGTATTTACTGTGTTCGTGTTCGTGACATGTGTACATTTCTATAATTTCTATATTTCTTTATTATTTATTTAATTTGTTCTTTTATTAATGGTGTATATTATATTATTATAATATAGTAGATAAAAATTTAGTATCATATTCACAGAAAATTTAAATAAAACAACTTGGAAGACCTGTTTAGTGAAATGAAAGATAGACGCTTAAATTTTGAGTATAAAACGTCTATAAATTTTTTATTTTATAATTTTTGGTTTAATAAATATCTTTTAAATTGGTACATAATCATTATTGTACATAATAAAATCTTTATGATTATAGTATTCCCTAAGTATTTGAAATACTCCACAAATGTTTTCCAAATACTTTTAGAAAACTTTATTTTTACTAATCTCAATAACAAAAATAGTACCTATTTAATTGTAACATTATATTTAATGATTTTTTTCAATGTAAATGATTATATACACCTACCTATTAATTATACATTATATCCAAATTGTAATATTAAAGTTTAATATTGTGTGATTCATTTAAGTAATAAGTGAGTAGGAATTTTTTTTTTTTGTTAAGTTTAATAAATAAGCATTATACTATTAATACAATTTTTTTTTTTTTTTTTGTAATAATTAGTATTTTATACCCATATAAGATCTCATGTCACTAACTACTGTAATTACTTAATTTATTATAATAAAATAAATCAAACTATTAATTTCACCACTAAAAATTATTATTATTTAAATCGACATATTAAAAATTGGAAAATAACATAACTGTCCCACTAAATATAATTGATAACTAAATATGGTAATAAAATATACTATAAAATATTATGTACTATTATAGCTACACTAAAACAATTTACACTGACCGAAAATAATACAATTATTTTTAAAATAGGAATTAGGTACACCTTAATCAAGTATTCAGAATACTAAAATAAAAAGTAAAAAGTATTAAAAAATATTCGGAATACTACCCAAGTTTGATACGAACTAGTGTAAGTTTATCACAGTATAGCCATGGTTTTTATTCCAGTTATTACCACGATTTTAAGACATGTATTGTCACATAAATTGTGGTTATCACTTATCAGTTTATTGTTATTTTTTGTTAATTATAATGTTTATAAAGCGTGTTTTCCATCCGATTCTACAGGAAATCTCGGCGATATGATTCATTTTTATTATACATCGTTATGAATTATGATTTATGATTATATTAAATTTGAGATATTCACAGAAACAATTAGGACTTATGACTAAATTTTATTTCGACGTTTTTATTTGTGTAATACTCACAGGTTTTTGTTACTTCGTAAGAACATTTTCGGTAATTATATTCTTCACTTACATCCCTATTTACACCTACTTACCTACACTATTAAAGTGGTTTGATTATTTATAAATATTGTAGTCGAACGTGTCTACATGATTCGATTGAAATATTCTCAGCTGGTATATTATTATTCATTGACCTGTTGAAAATAATAGTCTTAACATCGAAATAATAATGGTCGTGTTTTCTTGAATTCGTCATCGACTTCTATATTTGTATAATCTGAAGAAATTTTCGTAAATAAGACGTTAATGCTCCGCGGGTCGGTCACCTCTTCATAAGGTCGTTCCAAACGATTGTTTTCCTAATTATTATTGGAACACCATTAAAACATTAATATCGCATTACGATCCTGTTTATAAGTCGATACGACATCGGTATAATATTACTTTGATTCATAAAATAGATAACCGAAAATATTATTTAAAACGAAATTTTCAAATAATATTTTTTTTACAAGTAAAACGTGCCGCGCTAATGATTTTTGGTAGTATAAATATAGCCACAAAAAGACCTGGGGGTCTATTTTTGAGTTCACACTAATAGTTGGCGAATTTTTTAGTGCACTAATAGATTAGGCCAAGATTTTGGTACACTAACTGAAAATCGTATTTTTGAATATTTTAATTTTATGGTCTAATAATTTTCGTACTAATAAAACATCATCTAATCCATTCATTTTTGACCAATATAAATTGAATTATTGTGTAAAATATGTGTTGGCTATACTGTAATTTACGATATTATTTTGCTTTTATCAATATATTTTTCGATGATAATAAAATTTTAAATCAAGTTAAAATAACAAATAGTTTTTAATACACATATATTATATTTTTCATTTTAATTTATAGTACCTACCTATTTGTATGTAATTATATCATTTTAATCTATATTACAATATATTATAAGTAGGTACCCGATATTTAAGTTATGGAGAAAAAACAAAAATCAAAAAATGTTACAACTGAACAAAAGGAATTATTAATTGGTTTTAGTTGAACATAGCCATTTATTATACCGTCCCTTTGGAGTTTCTATATCCACATTATTTAATGGTGTCATCATCCATGGCCTTATAGCATAACCTGAATCACCTAATTGAATTTGGTAATATACATAAAGTTTATGTAATAGGAATAGTGTTTTATATTATTGTGTTATTAATCATTAATCAATTAAAAACTCACCAAGTAAATAGTATGAATGCATTCATTCACTGTGCATCTGTTCTAATAAATTAGAAACATTACTGCGACGCCATATATAACTATCGTGTGTACTTCCAGGGCACTTTGCATTTGCGTTGGTTATAATCATATTAGAGTCACATATCTATATATATTTTAATAAAATACGTTGGCCGTTGTGTTAAATTTTAAAACCAAAAATTAAAAAAAAAAATCTTTCAATTTACAAATATTTTGGAATATATTTAGAGTAATGTACGACTAAGATTGTGTACAAATTTCAAGTAAAAAAATCCAAAAGTAACTAATTTATTTAAAATAAATATAAATATGTATTTTTATGTCCCATTATATACAGTAAAACTAAAATGATTTTTTTTAAAATTTAATATTTCTAAATATTTAGATATCATAAACACACTGTCTGTATGGTTTATGTACCTATGGCATTTATATATATATATATATATATACATATATTAATAACAGTATACGAATAACATTACCAACTGGACATTTAGCGAATGGTAGTTTTTGCGATTGACATATATATGTTCCGGATATGCACCATCGGTTTTAGGGGGAACA
>JAIPRL010001450.1:0-31055 GCA_025469235.1 Pemphigus obesinymphae | reverse complement strand
TATCAGTACTATATCATCTGCAAACAACATGCACCATGGTACCTCCCCCTGTATATCCTTTGTTATCTCATCCATTACCAGGGAAAATAAGTAAGGACTCAAAGCTGAACCCTGATGTACCCCTACTTTGACCTACTCTGATTATTAACTCGTTAACGCCCAGGCATTATGGTTATATGATCGGAGCCCGTTACCTACGTTACTTTACGTTAAATTGAAATATTATACAATATAGAATTTTATCATAGGATTTTCCGTGTTTACCAATAGGAAAAAAACGGCTATAAAAGAAGCTATTTGACACGTTTTTTTTTCTTATATCCACCTGTGGTCTTTGCACAAGCATTGACACGACGTATATTAAGTAATTCTCGTTTATATATACACTACAGCTATTATACGTCTTGTATAGATCATATTATATTACCTATTACATTTATATATATACATATATATATATATATATATACATATACATATATTTATATATATTTATAAGGATTGTAATCTTACATGTACGCGGATTTTTTAATCGAGTTTGACCGTTTGTTTCCTACAGGTCGCGGGTATGGTTATTATGGATCTCACATACTTGGTCGTCGCCGTATTGGGAATGTGCGTCGTGCCGTGTTGCAGTTCGCTGCCGGCCGCCACTGCCGCCGCCGCCACCGCCGCCGTCACTGATCCGACGCCAGCCCCGTCGTCGCCGCAAGTCGCGGCCGACGCCGGACCGGCCGACCACCGTCACGGCAAACGGGCCCGGTCGCTCCGGTACATGCAGTCACCGCATCCGTACGGCGACCTGTACGACGACGCGACCGACGACTTGCCGTACGGGCAGGGCGACCTGCGGCTGCGGACGGACAACGACGTCATCCAACCGGAACCGCCCGCGTCTGGCCGAGCCCGGCCCCAGAAGCCCGACTCGCCCGTCTACTTCATCCGGTTGCCACCGCAACCGTACATGTACGTGCCCGGTTACGGTTACGTCAGCCAGCCGACCCGGTTGGAACCGCCGCCGTTCACGCAGCGGCCGCACTCGCCGTTCCTGAACCTGCCGCTGGGCTACGTGTCCAACGGCAAGCCCGTGGGCGTATACACGCTACCGCAACCGGACGGCCAGAACCAGTACCAGAACACGTTCCAGAACCAGTACCAGAACCAGTATCAACATCACCAGCAACAGCAGGCCAGGCCGAAGCCCAACAGGCGCCCGCAACTGCCGCCCGCGACATTCGCGCCACCGCCGCCACAACAGCGACCCGACTCGCCAGTCTACAACCTGGACAAGGGCCCGTACGTGTTCAACGGCCGGCCGTCCGACGTGTTCCTGTTGCAAAGCGCCTACGACAACCTGTACTCCGAAGTGCTGCAGAACATTTACCCGTAGCCGGCCCGCCGACGATTTATTATATTAGTAATAGGGCCGTGAACGTAATAGTGTACTGAAAATTCCTTCCCCGTCCCCTCTAAAAAAAAAAAAATTAAAGCGTTTAAACTCAAAGTATATGTTCGACACTGAAAAAAAAAAAATCGTAAAAAACATTTCATTAAACTAAAAAAAAAATACCTTTGAATATTTTACATTAAAACTAGACGAAAAATGATATATATATTATATTATAATCAAAATTCTCAATATTGTCTTATTTATAATAATAATAATAACCTTTCGTATTTATTAGTCTATTTAAATTATTTTTGTAAAAAAAAAAGAAAAAAAATCCTATAAAAATGTAGTAAATATATATAAAAAATTTTCAACCGCCTCTGCCAAAAACAAATTCACAGCCCTATTATTATTATTATTATTAATTTATTAACATCATCATATACCGCTATATCGTCCCCGGCGTATATAATATATATATATATATATATATAATGTATGGACGAATCGAAGTCGCGATTTTACGAATCAAAAACCGAAACATATATATATATATATACCTATATTTAAAAAAATAAAAAATACGTATTTATACGCGACCCCTAACGTAAACGAATACGTAGGTACGCGCGAATATCCCGAATAATCGTACATTATACTATTTATATTTCTTATACCTTGTATTAATTGTTATTGTTTATTTATTCGATATATATATATATATATATATTTTTATTTATTTTTTGTAATTTATTTTTATCTATAATAAATATTATAATATTCTTTATATTACCTAACTGTAATAATGTATAAGCACGAAAAACCGCGAAAATATTATAATTATATTTTTAATTTTTGTTACACGTTTGTGTTCAATATTTTATACATAAATGACATCGGCATAGATAGAAAATAGTGGCAAAAAACTTTTCACACCACTTAAAATATTATGTGCACGCGTCGGTATTTGAAGTGTTAGGTATATGCTTTCCCCGGCGCACCAAGTGCATACATATACCTATAATATAATTACTAAATTCTTTTCTTTTTCATTATATTCTCTTGAAAAATAACTTAAAACAGTTTAGCTATTATTCTAATATTACAATATCCAGTATTATTACGAAGGCCGAAGGGTATCAACTATTATGCATACATGAAGCTCTACAAAAAAAAAACACCTACGGAATTTCACTTATGTGCTGGATTTGCGCATTTGGTATGATAAGAATTAACCCGAATTAGTTAAATTAACCCAAATGTATTAGCGGAAATCTGGTTGAATTATTGGGTGGGGGGAAATTACCAACTAAAAAAATATTGTTGTTCTCGCTATGCTCGATATTTACGTTACCCAACTTCAATATTGATCTATAATAATTAATAACATATAACTTAACATTATATATCATACATCACCATTGATGATTGACTTGAAATAAAAATAACTAATAAATCAAATCATAACATATATTAACAAGAAAAATTATGGATTAGAAAAAAATCATTTACTATTTGAAATTTATAAAAATCTAAAAAGCAAATAAAAAACACTGAGATTTTTTGTTATATAATACATATTTCAAATATCTGTTAATTTTCTATTAGATTTTTCACCTCCTAAAGAAGTCTTACACAGGAAGATATTTTATTTTATTTTCTCACATAACAATGAAAATACAGTTTTATTGATAATACTTATATTTATATTTATTTTCATTATAGTTACCTTACTTAGTTACCTTTAATACAGACTGGATATAGATCCTGAATTTAGATTCATTAATATTTTCATGTTTAATCGATAAATCAAAATCAAAATAGGTATGGATTTGTGATGAAAACCAAATATTTTTTTTTAATAAATGAAACGTTATAAATCTTTTAGCAAAAATATCCGTTCATTAGCATTTTTATGTTTAATTGATAAATCAAAACAAAAATAAATATGTATTTATGATGAAAACTATAGATATTTTTTTTACTACCTAAATGAAATGTTCTAAGTCTCTTAGCAAAAGTATCCATATAAATATATTTAAATATAATAGTTTTTCAAACCATTTTTGAGGAGACTTGTTAAACTCTTAGGGTTTAGCTCCCTCAAGCTCCCCCCCCTGATTTCCACCAATTCCTAAATAGCCCCTGTTGAGGTAATTAGTAATTGACGAAACACTAATTTCAATTCATTCAGTTTGAAGTTAAAATAGAAAAAAAAATATTGACTTCATTCGATTAAAAAAAAATTCACTTTTTATTTTCCACGAAAAAAATAAGAATTTGAATAATAAATAATATAGGTACGCCGTAGTAAATTGGCCCACGTTTTGCTTTTCGAAATATTCAACACTCGTTTATTAATAATAAATTGTATATTTGAATTTAAATTAAACCAACTACTTACACTTAACTAAACGATTGTAAAAATTAACCGTAAAATGTTGGGTTTATACAGTGAGAATATAGACTAGTTAAGTTACTTGGTTAATGGGCCTCCTACCCCACAATACTATAAGGAGTTTTATATAAGGAATTTATTATTATTTATTGGTACAGCTCTGTATATGTGTGAGTCATGATCATTAATGTTAGTAATCTGTAACAATAAAGTAAATGAGGAGCTATTACATAGTTTAAAAGCCCCTAAAGGGAATTTAAAGCTGAAATTTATTTGTCTCTCTCTCAATCACAAGCATAAAATATCAATGTTTACATGTATCCTATTTCAAACACACCAGTCGATCTAGTGATACAATAAGGATTCAGAAAATTTATTTCAATTCGTCGTGAATTGTACTTAAAATCCACTTGTCTATATTTATAATTATATCCCCTTAAATACCACTAAAATTAAGTTAATACATTTGAACTCATAAAAATTGGCATATGATATTTTTGTGGGAAAAAATTATAATTGTGGAAAATTCATTCTAACTTTATGACATATTCAAATCAGTGTTCATAACTATATTAATCGGTACGTTACAGTTGGAAATAGAAAACGTCTAAATTACTATAATACGTGTGTAATGGAAATAAACAGAAAACTGTCCCTTCTAATCCCCTTAAGAAGGCACAATAATAAAAATTGAACTTTTTGAGTTTCACCTCACATTCTATTTATCTACGACACATTAAATTTTATGGGTTTATAGTATATGAACTGTATATATATATTAAAATATATTATATATAACTGTATGTTAAAAGTTACTATTAATTACTGGAAAAATATATGACGATATAATTTAATTGATTTATACAGAAAAACATGTAAAAGTTATTCCAACAATACGGCTTACCGAATAACTTAAGAGTAAAAATAAATATTATCAAAATTGTATAGAAGAAGTGTACAGTGACGTAAGAAGACCGATTTCTAAGATTTTCATTTTAATAGAAAATATTTAACTACGAATATTTTATAATTTGGACTTCATATATTTCATAATACACTTCCCATCTATATAGTTTTGAAAATAAATATTTTTACTCTAAAACCACTTTTGCTACTTATACTATTGGAATACCTTTTACATGTTTTTGTAGGTTTTTTGTCTTACTATTGCACCCTCTTATTAGCAATATTTTATTTATTTATTTTATTTATTCATTTAATTTAATTCATACATACATACATATGAGTACTGGGCCCCACTGAGAGAACTCGTGCGGGGGCCCAGGAGTTCAAAAATATAATTACATTAGACTTACAGGTAAAAATATACAATTATAATTATCTAAAATATTAAACTAAAATTAACTGATAACTGATTACACTGTGCTGACAAATACTGTAACATTAATTAAATAAAAAAAGAAGAAGTAAATTTTTCGAAAATATACAATTATAAGTATCTAAAATTTTTAAACTAAATTAAGTTATTAACTAAAAATTGATTACACTGTATTAACAAATACTCTAACATTAATTATATAATTAATTCGTCATGAGACTCCATTAGCCATTGCAAAATTATTTTTCTAAATAAATTAACAGGAACGGTTATTATTTCAGATGGTATTCTGTTACATAATTTGGTACCGATTTCCTCAAAATGTCTACTAAATGTGGTTTTTTTAGTTATTTTAATTAAAAAATTATTTTTTGAGTATCTTGGGTTGATTTCATGTATTATAGGTTGTAATAAATTATGACTTTTAAAAATAAAGCCGTTATTTTTAAATAAAGTTTCCTAACAGGAAGAACGTTTAATTCTGTATATAGTTTTCTTGTTGGGCACATATGTTCTTTATTTAGCAGTAATCTAATAATTTGATTTTGAAAAATTGTTAGCTGAGATAATGTATTTTCAAAAACGCCACCCCAGCCTATTTTACCATATGAGATTATTGATTCCACCAATGCTAGATAAATCTGCTGAAGTTTTGGTAATTCTAGTACTTTATTTAAATTTCTTAATATGTACATCATCTTTCGAAGTTTTTTGGTTAATACATCTATATGGCTCTTCCATCTCATGTTACTACTGATTTCGATACCTAGGTGTTTATAATTATATTCTATTTATTGATTCACAGCAGCAGTTGTTTACTTGTGCTCAGTGATCATTGTGAATTTTTATTTTTATTTCGTTGGGTAATACATTATTTATTAAGGCATGAGGGTCAACACATGTCTTATCTAAATTTAGAAATAGATTATTTTTAGTTAACCATTTTTTTATTAATTTTAAATTTAATTTTATTATATTAAATATTTCATCCCAAGAGTCACCTGAACATAGCATAACTGTATCATCTGCGTAACAAACTAGCTGACTTTTTAAAGGAAGTGAGTTAGTGAGTGAATACCGTTTAGTTGTATGTTTAAAAGTATGGGAGAGATTACAGTTCCTTGTGGAACCCTACATTTTACAAATCACAGAGAACTAATAGATTCATTTATTTTAACGTATTGTTTTTTTATTACTTAAGTATGAAGAGAACAACTGTAAAGCTTTATTACGTAATCCTAAATTATTTAACTTGTGTAATAGTATGCTGTGATCAACCGTGTCAAATACTTTCTCAAGATCTAAATAGACTGTTGCACATTTTTTTACTATCATCTAAAGATTTGTAAATAAATTGAGTCACTTCCGCAAAAGCTTGATCCATGCCTTTACCTTTTTGGAAACCGTATTGGGATTGGTGAATAATATTATTAGTTTATAAAAATGTTACCAGTCTATCTTTAATAATTTTTCTAAATATGTTTGAAATCATTGAGATTGGTCGGTAGTTATGTATTAAATTAGTTTCGCCCTTTTTGAATATTGGTGCGACTATAGACAATTTAAATATTAATAGTAACTAAATATATACTCGAATACAAAATTTTTTTAATTTATTTATTAAATTAACTTGTTAATTTTTTACTGGTTAATATATCCGCTTTGGATAATACAGGTTAGAATTTCTCAAATTCGTTAAACTAAATGTTAATACAGAACAAATAATTATGATTTACAGTTTAGGATTTTTTGTCATTAACCAAATTCAACAATAGTAATGGCAAATTAAGTTCCTATAATTCCATTATATATAGTTCCATTATTGAAAAAAATATATATAATTAAATATGTATTGATGTTACCTCCTTAAACAAGTAAAATAGCAAATTACATCCAATTTATATATATATATATATATATATATATATTATAATTTTAAAAAATTTAATTAAAATAGTTCGTTAATTATATAACAAAAGAGTTAGATATAAAGTGATATTTTGATTCGTGGATTATAAGGATCTCGCAATAAAAAAAAAATTATCAACCCGGTATTCATTTCCGTCATTATTTTTTATGAATCAAATTGTTCATTTACCTAAGTTAAAAGTCGATACTAAAAAATGTAACTCGTTAGTTAACTTAATTTTCATTTATAACCAATATTGAATTAATGAATTGACATAATGTAAATGTAAATCTTATAAAAAAAGTACACTAAAAACCGTCAAATAACCATGTCGCCAGAGCTACCAATATCTAAAAAAAAAAAAAAATCATTTTTGATATGGCCATATGAGATATAAATGTTCGTTACTTACCACTTAAATATACATATTTATTATTACAAATTTTTAAAAAAATTATTTCATTTTCTATTTCATATGGAAGGAAAATAATTTCTATCTCGGAGGTGTGGAGAATTTCAACCAGTCCAATATGATATCCCATAAAAGTTTGTAAGCTTGTATAACGTAGATACACGAATACATAATTATTTTACGTCTATTCCATATATATAATATCTGTCATTAAAAAACTACAAGTTCGGTGCCTATGGATACTACAATTATTAATGTATACGTTGTCATGGGAAAAAAAGAAATGATCGCTAAAAAAGCATTTTTCACTCATGGATCCAAAAGTCACCCGTGGATCCAAATGTCCCACCGACGATCATAAAGTTCCGGGACCAAAATATGCCACTATAGGTCTAAAATTTCACCACTATATTAAATGGTTCAAAATATCACCACCAAAGTACGAAATTTCCTAGGACAAAATTGTCCATTCACGTAGATCTATATTATAAACACGCGATATTATAAGTGTACATTTGCTCGTATAATGATGATGACGACGACGATGATGATGTGACCGGCGGACACTCAACAATGCAGTGGAAAATACAATAATTTATTATATAGACATTGGAAATGCGTGTAATTAATTATTAAAGATCCTTATAAACGTAACAGGATTGAATTTATATACCCGAAGAAACGACAACATTAATAATCGTATTCTTTACACGTTAAAATATTGTACATTTTATATATACATTTTTTTTTTTCAATCGGTCCGACACAATACGTTTCTACATATTGTACATTCCTCGCTGCACTTGGGGAACAATGTAATACGTTTTATTTTTGTATTTTATTTATTTTTTCTTAAACACAAATAACTTTATATATATATATATATATTATACTTATATACGAGTATATCATTTCGACTGTGTGTATACAACTATTTTACGAACACTAATTACTATATATTTCGATTGTTCAATTTATTACCGGTTATAAAAAATAAAATAAAAGTAAATGACGTGAAACCATTAATCATTTACACCCAACGTCCTACAGAACGCAGAACGCACCAGGAGTTAACTACAATATGCACACTTGTAATATTATAATATTGTGTACATATACTGTGATTATAAAATAAGTAATGAATACTTAATGGTGGGCATTAACGAGTTAATAAGTTAACAGTAAAGTTAAAAGTTAAGTTAATTCTAACTTTTAACTTAACTTATTTTTGGTTATATTGACTTTTAAATAACGAGTTACTTTTAAATAAAACTTAGTTAAGTTAATTTTTAAATAATTGATACATTTGAAATTCATATTATGTTTATTATCAAAATGGTTGAATAAAATAAAGTTTTTTTGTCGTTTCTAATAAATTATTATATTATACGAATTATTTATTCCCGAAAATATAAATAAAACAACAATACCTATATTTTGTATAATAATCTCTCGGTATTATTATACTATATATTACATTTAGATTTCCCATCAATAAACAATATATAGGTAGGTACCTACTAATTTGCAATGAGCATTTGTTAAAATTTTAAAGAAAAGAGTAATAAATTTTTATGAACCTATTTGTAGCGAATTTTAATAATAATAATTATAAATTCATTGTAATATTTGGAATAAAATTATGTTATTGATATTTAAAAAAATTTAAATGCTTAAAGTTAAAAATAACAGTAATTCCAAAATAATAATAGATAGGTATTTAATTATACCTGTATATCTCAAATGTCATATTCTCATAAAAAAAAAATTAACTTAAGTTAATAAGATATGTATTTTTTTTTTTTAACAACTTAACTTAATTGTTAAGAAAAAAGATAACTATTAACTTTACACTTTTACTATTTTTTTTTCTATAAACTTAACTTAACTGAGTAAAAAAAAAAAATCATTAACTTGCCCAGCGTTGCATATACCTACTTTAGCTTTATTACTCATATACTCATTTGTAGATACTAGACGTGTATTATGTCCACTATTATAGCCTATTCACACGATGTACACGCCGTAAATGTAGGTCGTATTCTACACGTCTACTTTTTCGATGGAATTTACATTTCATTTTTTTTTTCTACGTAAAAACAAACCTGTTTATTTATATTGTATATTATTATGACGGTTAAATATAGAAACATCAAATAATAATATAATAACATTATTATTGTACCAATAATAACAACTGCGTCCAGCACGGTCGGTCGAAAAATAACAAGATTACCAAACTATTTTTAGTATAATATAGTACCTATGTAATTTTTGAACAGTTCAAATTAGTAAAAATAATGTATATAATATACACCAGTTGGCTATCGGACTCAATATTTCGCCACCACCGTTTCGCAGCTACCAACACGCCGCCGCCACAACCAAGCAATTATGTACTTTAGAAAATGAATACATATTTAAATTGTTCATCCTTATAGGTAATATAACGGGCAAAATATTATCAGGGACCTCAGCGAAACTTAGGTGTGGGTTCATGAGTGGGGGATGAAGGAGGGCGTGCCCCCCCCCCCCAAGTTCCTAAAAACATATACTTATAATATGTTATATAGACATCATTTTAGATAAATAGGTACCCACAAAAACATTCAATTATATGTGCCGCCATCCCATGGAATTTTTTTTTTTGGATCCTCTCCTGGTGGACTCCTGGTTATGTACCTATACATATGGTTTATATCAGTATAAAAATATACTCCTTTAGTTATATTGTGTAGATGACCTACCTAATAAATTATGTGATTATCTGTTATTTTATCTTGACATTATAATGCTACGGAACAATTTTAAATAAAAATCCCCCCTCCCTTTATTTATTTTATATGGTTTTTTTTTAAAATACTTATCTTTATTTTAGTGCTATACTATTATTAAAATTTATATTTTCTCCTGTTACCTACTCGGCGACTAGGACGAGGCGTAGCCTGGAATTTTTCAAATTAAAATATCCAAATGAGCGTATAACAAGTGAGTTTAAAAGATGATTCTGAATGAGTTCTGTTAAGGATATTTTGAGGCACTTTAAAAAAAAAATGAAAATTTAATTATTTAGAAATAGTTTAATACGTTTTGAATATAGTCTTATATCAATTTAATTTTAATTGTTCCTAGCGACGAGCGTATAAATATAATATAATATTTATTATAATATTTGTCTGGCATTCTATATAATTTTTATTTTATACAAGTGCTACTCGTGTATTAGTATAACCACGTATAACTACGTCATGTTGCATTTTTATTCGTTAAAATAACTCTTTTATACAATATTATACCAACCACAAGCTCTTTCAACCTTTAAACTAGGGATGACCAAAATTTTTCGAACAAGGACCGTATCAAAATTAAATTTTTATAGCGGACCATAGATCTGAGTGTAGCTAGAAACAAATTTTGGAAGTAATGAATTATTTTGAAATTTTAACTAAATTTTTTTAGATTTGTAGCGAAATCTGGAATATATCGGTTAACAGTGGTGTCATTCAGGGGAGGGGGGTAAAGAGAGCATTTTCCCACATTTAATTATTAAAGGCTTACTGGGGCCAATCGTTGGAAATATTATTCGTCAAATTAGTCTAGTTTTGTTAATAAATAATTGTCTTTCAAGCCTTATAAATTATATTAATCAACTTACAATTGCATTCACTGCATTTAACTTACAGGGTTTGAGTAGCATTAGTAGTCTTAATGTTTTTCATAAATTTAATGACTGAAGGCCATGTTTGGTATTCTATTTAGTATAAGTTTAATAAAATAACCGTAGCGTGAGAGACAAATCTACTGAACTTTGGTACTTAAGACGTCATATAGCATCTACAAAAAATGAGCTCGGTAGTTAATTGGTTAAAGAGGTTATTTTTTTATTTTACCAATAGTTTTCTTACGCGTAAAGGAAATTGACTTTTTATAGCGGAATATTTTTATTTTGGAAAAATAACAAATAAAGTTATCCTGGACGTATCTTTGTTTTCATATTTAAAATAATCATAATACACTATATCGTCTGAGGAAAAGAAGAAACACATAATCTAAAAAATGTCTTCAGGCCGGATGTGGCCCACAGGCCGTAGTTTGGCCACCACTCCTTTAGATAATAATAGGTAGGTACGATATCTACCAAAACGGTACCTACCAAAACAAATTATAACACGGAGAGGTAAATGAGTTAAAATTATCTACTCGTCTTTTATATTCATGCTTTTACCACTGTTTTCAATCATTTTTATTTTATTTATCTCAGGGAAATTTTATCTTACTGCATGTTACATGGAGATTTTGTCCTATATTCTGCTTTTGTAAGACAAATTTATCCGTACGTAGTCCTTTTAATAGTAATTTGTTTGGTAGATGAGCTACGAGATTAGCGGTTTTTGTATTGGTGCATATGGTTATATGTATATACCTAGTATGGTATAATATAGTTTGGTTTTCAAAATAATCTCTTCGAGCACAGTTCAAGTGTTCCTCATTTAAAACAATTAAACACTTTTTTTAAAGTGGCTCTATGCTCAATAAATTTTAATCGAGACTCATAAATATTTAAATACTTCCAGTGGTTCGATTTTTAGGTAAAACAAATGAAATGGCATTTTAAAATAATTTTAGAGTTAAAACAGCTATAATATAATTGATAGAAAACAATATTTTGGAGATAATCTCATAGGCGCTTGTTTGCCTCAAGGTTTTGTTACGCTGAACATATTCTTACAAAATATGGGAAAATTATAGATAACCTTAATTCAATTATAAAACGATTTTTTTTGCTACTACTAATTCCATGTATTGCTGGTATAAATATAGATATAGTATAATAATAAAAATAATTCACAGTGACACAAACATATTATTATTATTATGGTAATAAATATAACATTAAGGTAAAGTGAATATATTATAACTAAACATTGGCTTCTTGCCGAAATAAATAATACATCAAACTCGTACGGACGTATAGTTACTCTTGGTTTTACAATGATTATACCCATACAGATAATTCTTAAAATATAACTATGGTATACTTCTAGTAATAGGTACTTACGGTTTAGTTATGAATCACATGACGCGAACTGTCCAGCCGCTATACCTCTATACCTATATAAAGAAATTTAACAAGCCACATATTACGACTAACATATATCAAATTAGAAAATATTCGTTATTGGTAGTAATAGAATTTCAATATAATTTTCGTCCACTAACCGAAGCGATAACAATAATAAGCCTCGTGTATATATGCCGTTCGATTAACGAACGTAAAAAACTAAAAACCGAACACGCATATGCAAACGACGAACGGTGTGTAAAATACCATATATTATGTTGCCACAATGACGAAAATCAAACGGACGTAAAAAAAATATATTATATGTTCGGAGAATCTGTTACTGTTTTCGCAAACTACTTTTTTTTAGTGTGTGTGTGTGTGTGTGTGTCGTCATGGACACTCAATCACAATGTAAATATAAATATATAAAACAAAACACAGATAATAATTACCTATCAGAAAAGTAGACGTTATCTAACATTATTATAATTATTTACACAGCAGAGAATTAAATCGAAGAGAGGAACAAATATTTATGTACCTACCTGGGGTAACATATCAGCCCTTATGAAAACTATGAAAGGTTTAATGAAATGTCTCTTGATTTAGCATTAGATAAAGTTTATGAATTGGTCGTTTAACTTCACCTTCAAGGGTTTTTATGGTTGCAACCCGTGTTAAACCGTCACTCCCTTTATGTACTTCAATAATTCTTCCTTTCTTCCAAATTAGATGTGGTTCAAAGTCTTCGGGGATAACTACCAGATCTTTGGGTTGAATGTCAGCTTATATCTTAGTCCATTTATTTTGTTTCCGAAGGGACTGCAAATATTCTGTCCACGAACGTTTCCAAAACTGTTGTACCAGTTGTTATATTTTATGCCATCAAATCTTCAAACTCTTAATTTTTGTATAATTGGGTTCAGAAATTACTGTTAATGGTCTTCCAATTATGAAGTGGCCATATGTAAGTGCTTCTAGATCATTAGGATCATTTGAGGCGGCTACTAGTAGTCGAGAGTTTAACACTGCTTTAATTTGTGCTAACAACGTATTCGCTTCTCATTGCCTTAAGATAGTTTCTCCTAAACTTCTGCACAAATGAAATGAAATTACTCCTGCTTCCCACAGACCTCCCATATGTCGAGAATGTGATGGAATAAATGACCAACTAATTTCTAAATTAGTTGTGCATGAACTTAGTGTTTGTTTTAGCTCAGGTGACGTAAGAAAATGTTTTAATATTGCCACGGCTCCAACAAAGATACAACCGTTATCTGAATAAATTTATAATTGACTACCTCGTCTTACTACAAAACATCGTAGTGTAGCTAAGAACGCTTCCATAGTTAGGTCACCAAACCATTCTACCATTCTAAATGTACTGCTTTGGTTGCATAACATAAAAATATTGCGATGCATGCTTTAAATATGTGCTTGGATCTCTGAGGTCCAAATCGCATTTTGAATGGACCAGTATAATCGACACCACACGTATTAAAAATCGCTAATGGGTTTACTCGGTTAGTTGGTAATAATCCTGTGAGCTGTTGCGAACAACAAAAATCATTTTTAAATTTCAAAAATGATTTTTTTCTACGAATCCCCGTATACCAATAATTCAATAGGTTCTCCTTAGACTTGATTTAAGTTGTTGTTGTCAATTTTGTTGAATTAATCGTCGGTGTTCATATTGTACTATAATCTGATAAATGATATTCTGCTGGTAAAATTCGACCACCCACTCTAAGGATTTCCTCTGCGTCAATAAACAGTGTGAGTGACTGAATTCGACTCTTGCCTTTACTAAACGATTGATCTTATAACTCGGACATTTCCACGCTAAATGATAACTTTTGTATTATTTTAATCTGAAACATTAATCTTTTATGAATTTCTTCTGCGATTACTTCTCCTTGTACTCGGTTTTTCTTTAGTGTCACTCCAAAAAAAATGTAGGCAGTTGCTAGTTAAAGTCGCTCAAGTATGGAAAATCTTTCAAGCAAATGTAGTCAATTGTATAGTCTATGTTTACTTGCAATACTGTAATCCTTTTCTTACCCTGTTCAGATATTTCATCTTCGTCTTTTAATGTAAGTGGTATTGGTCATTCGTTTTCTGATAAGGTGAGTCATATTGATCCAGACCACTTGCTTGTCGGCAATCAATGATTTCTGATACGTTTAACCCACGAGAAATATGATTCGTCAAGTATCAGGTCCTGGTACATGACGTCAGGAGTTGTAGAGGTTAACTTTTATTTAGCACGATTTGCTACAAACATCTTCTATGTATCACTAGGCTTATAATTTTTTATCCAACATAAAATAATAGACAAATCCAACCACAAAGTTATTTTGACTGGTGGGAGGATTTCATGTAACCACTGAAGAATTATCGTCATCAATTTTGCTGCTAGAAGTGCCACTAACTCATGAACTCTAAACCTCATTAAAATAACTCATCCTGAATAAAATTGTAGGACCTATCATTAATAAATCATTTAAAGAAATGGATGTCATTACCAGCCACATTCTGCATCACGAAGAACTTAAGCCTGATTTCCAATGCGTTAATTCTGGATTTCACTGTTGCTTCAAGTTTTCCACAGGCTTATACTGATTGCCAGATACACCGCGAATGGTTACGTTACTTTTTTTTTAACGGATATCCTAGCTTTTTTGCTTGTTTTACTGAAATTAAATTGACCTGAGACCCTGAGCCTAATAAAACTCGTGCTCTTATTTTTTTACTCCGTACATTGTTAATGATAAACAATGCTGTAGATAACATTGCTACTTCCTTCTTATTGTTGTAGTTTGTGTTGCATTTTTGTGTATTACCGATAATCGATGATTCTACCATTTCGAGTATGTTATCTGGATTGATCTCATTGACTCTTGATCGAGTATAAAATTTTATGAAAATACTCCTTCCCGTTCCTCTTCTTCTAAGTGTAATTTACTATTATGTCACTTGTTATATTTTTGAGAACCTGAACTACGACATGTTGATGCCCAATGACCGCTTGGTAAAGAATTTAGACAAATATTTGCTGCCTGAGCTGTTTTGACCTTATCCGGTGTTCACATTGCTAAAAAATTAGGACATTAGTATAATACGTGTGTTACCTTACAAATATGACATTTCCATCCATCTTCTGTCCCTTTGCCATGAAATGCTGTTATGATCTTCGTGAGTACTGTATTGGTGAACGATTGGTTATTATCTTCAATTGAGGGTTAGAAACTTCGATTGCAGTTAATGTGTGACACCGATGAGACAAAAATATCTCAAACTCAATCCCTGTGGGAACTATTATATTTTTTCTGGACATTTCCCATTCCATCAATGACTGGGCATCTAAGGAAGGATCTAAGGATCTAATGTAGCAATAAACACTAGTATTGTACTCTAACCATCGATAACTTCTCCAATTGCTCTAAGTGCGCCTAAATGTCTAATAAATACATCATGCAAATTACATAGTTCAGTTCCTGACTCATTTTTAAGTTTAGAAACAGAGAATAACTGGGATAAATGAATCTGCATGATAAGTCGTTTATTTTCGTAACGTTCACATAATAAATTCCATGCGACTTTATTATTAATTTCTGTCACTGCTAAGCAGTCAATGAATTGTGCTTCGGGCTCTTTGAGAAATAAACGGAGGTATTGAAGCTTTTGAACAGAAGCTATATTTTCGTTGTGAACTATGATCATAAAAATGCCACGAAATGAATGTCAATTTTCATCCCAGCTGAAAACTCTGGTAAATTATTCAAGGAAGTTGGAATAATTGATTATACTCTTCTCGTCGACTATTTTGATTTTCTATTAAAGAGATATTTGACTGATAGTTTCTATATTCATTTGTAGCAGCTGCTTGTATGGCAAAGTTGTTTTGAAATGTCACTCGTTTAGACTAGTGTTCATCTGAGTCTGAATGTCTTCAATTTCGGTTTGAACCACATCGAATTCTTCATATAATATTTCTAATTTATCAAGGTGAAGTTTTGATTTTGTATAATTTTTTTTTTCAATCTTCAAGAATACATTGAAAAATTAACTAAATAAAGTTAACTTGTCCTTAATACGTATTACCTCTTCTCTATATATTATAACTTCTTTCATTTTTTCCACCGATAGTTCAGAAGACATTTTATTATTATTTTATTTTTTTTTATTTTTTAAGAAACCGGAGGTAAAGTTTAATACCGTATTACAAAACCACCCTCTGCTACCAATGTTTGCCTCGAGGCTTTGTTACGCTGAATTAATTCTTACAAAAGATGGGGGAATTATAGGTAACCAATTCAATTATTAAACAATTTTTTTTGTTATTATTAATTCCATGTATTGCTGGTACAAATATAGGTATGGTAGATATAATATAATAATAAAAATAATTCACAGTGACACAAACATATTATTATTATTAATATTATTATTATGGTAATAAATATAAGTTTAAGATAAAGTGATTACATAACTGAACATTGGCTTCTTACCGATATAAATATTACATAAAAATGGTACGGACGTATTGTTACCCTTGGTTTTACAATGATTTAGATTAGTAGTATTAGAATTTGTAACGGAACATATACCATAATATATCTAAAACGGCACTTTTCAGGGCCACCAATAGCAACGACACTTATTAAAGCCCCTGAGGAGGCACGGAGTCGTAAGGCGGATCAACAAGATGCTCTCACAAAAACCGGCAACACTCGAAGTCACCGTACATACCACATAACGCCCGCGAAACCGCCACGAGGTCTGAAACATAATATCTAAAGTACCAAGTGTAAGGACGGCCAATGAAAACACGGCATTACAAACCCCCCCTGAAAGGGGAACCCGTCAGAAGAAGTCATAAGGGGCTAATAACGAAATGTTAGTATAATACCATATATTATGTGGCCACAATAGCAAAAATCGAACAGACGTAAAAAAAAATATAATATTATATATTAGTATAATCCATGTACGTTCTTTTTTTCAAGAAAATCTGTTACTGTTTTCGCGGACTATTATTTTTTGGGTGTGTGTGTGTGTGTGTATCGATATGCACACTCAATCACAACATAATCATAAATATATAAAACAAAACTCAGATAATAATTGTCTTAATTGAATTTTGAATATGTACAGAAAAATAGCTGTTGTCTAACATTATTATAATTGTTTACACAGTACAGAAATTAATCGAAGAGAAGAACGAATATTTATGTACCTACTTGGCGTAACATACCGGCCCCTATGAAAACTATAAAAGGTTTAACGAACTGTCTCTTGATTTGGCATTAGACTAAATTTATGAAATGGTCGTTCAACTTTATTTTCAAGGTTTTTCATAGTTGTAACCTGTGTTAAACCGTCACTTCCTTGATGTACTTGATGTATCAAAAAGTTTAATTAATCTATTTAAATTTTAACAGAAAATCTATTTTCAGTTTTCAATATTTATGATAGAAACAGATAATTAACGGTTTTACATCCTCTTATTTCCCATACCCTAATATGCTCAGGTTTTTGAGGTTAGTACTCCTGGCACCCGTACCTTGAAATTTTAAACCCGAAAAGGTCTCATTTTCTTGTAATTAATTCGTACTTTTTGTAATCACAAATTCAGAATTTGTAACTTCATTGGTGACTCGGAAAAATCAATTCTGGTTTCCGGGTGCCAGAATGACGTCCTTCCAGTACCCTCAAATTTAAATATTTGTTCTATCGTTTTCAAACCAGTCTCATATTTTTGTAATTAATTAAATATAATAATAAATGTTCCTTCACATACACATACAACATATTAGGGTAGTTGAAGATGGTTCTTGATAGGAACGACATGCATAGCTATCAAATTATTGGATGGGTTTGGTAATTATGACGGGGTTTCACCAGATACTAAATGCCACCAACGGGAAAAATCTCGTTGCTTAACTCATTCGTTGCCTGGAAGTCGAACCGGGGACCTCGTGCAGCACCGAAATATGCATTTGAACCACTGGACCACAGTCAGATTTATGAAAGAAACAGTATACATCTATAAAATAAATTTTTAAGCTTTTTTACTGCATACAAATCTGGACTTTATTGATCACTTATTGGAGTTTAAGTTGTATTAAATAGATTTAAAACACAAATACGTGCCTTTGTAATTCACCGATACCCAATTATTTGCAATTTGCCGAATTCCAATTCTCCTAATTTGCCGACACCATCATGCTACGCATTATTTAATTTAACTTCTTGTATACAATTTTTAAAAAAAATAATTGCGTAATATTTATATTTAATAAATTATTTTGCGTAGATTTTGTACTATAAGATATAAAATAACTAAATAATAATATTATAAAATAATTTGAATTGAAATTAAAAGAACCACTACTAAATAATTGATTAGCACTAAAAATCTAATTAGTTTAATTTAATATAAACATTATGAGTACAATACTTGTATTTTCGTTGTTGGCGAATTAGGAAATTTTTTTAAAATGACTTAACCAGATTTTGGGATCGGAAATTGGGAGTCGGCGTACTAGAATTCAGCAAATTGGGAATGAATCATATAATTACGATCTCCCCATTTTAATTGCAATAAATATATTTTAATTCTCCTTTATTTTAAAACAAAAGTCCTAACATTTTTAATTCGAATGAATATTATTATCTAGTATTATTTTATTAGTTTATATAAAATTGTATTTATTTAAAATACATTTTTTTTAGCTAATGACCAATATTAATAGTATGTTACGGACACTAATAAAGTATTAGAAAATATTGAACAAGTAACTAATAACTACTGCAAAATTACGAAAAACGACTAGAAACACATTTTCGTCTAAATCAATTATGGTTATTTCTTCGCAATTCCATTAATAGTGGACCTAGAGACTTGATTTTTACCAAAAATGTATATTTATACAAAATTAACGTAATAAATATTGAGATTTTAAGTCGTAAAAAGTTTAGTTTTAGGTTTTAAGACATTACAATTTAATATAAGGTTAAACTTGTGTCCTAACTACCTAAACTCTAAATTCATAAAAGTTTTGGACAACATTATTATTTTGGCATCAAATGGACACGCGTAATCGATTTTGATTAATATTGTAATTCATTGAAAAAATGTATTAACGAATACAATATATTCGAGTATCATATTATTAAAGTTTTTATATATATTATTATATAATTTTAAGTGATCATAAATTCTTGAACCCAACCATTTAATACACGGTTAATCGTACCTACGTTACTTTTAAGTTTTAGTATATCTATTTATAGAGTTTATTCATATACATTGGATTAGTAAATATGTATAGGTACTGAATATATTATACTTGACAGTAATAGATAGTACAGGTATATATTATTATATATAGTAATATATAGTAAGTATTATATACTTCGCTCAACATCGTTTTGTAAAATGAAATGACTTATTAATTTATATGATTTATTGATTTATTCGTGAAATATTCATTCTATATATCGAGCGAAGTACTTTTACTGCCTACTGGCTGACTTTTAAAAAAATAATATTATATACCTAACTTTAAACACAGTCGTCTCTCAAACGCAATGATTTATCTTTGCTTTCAAATTTAAAGTAATAACGATATATACTACAATATCCTGAACGAAGATGGAGCGACTTCCGTCACAATGTGTATCTAAACGAGTTTGTTTTTTTAAATCACTCTTAACATAACGATTTACATTTTACAATAATTTCGACGTAAACTTAAAGAGTTATTTTTTATAAATAGTTGACCTCCTCAGAAATGTCATTTGATATATTTAATTATTATTCTTGATGCATTTTTAGATTTCCTTTGTTTTTATTTGTTATTTTTTATAATTCGGTTGTGATAATAGTTCACTCCATGAACAAAGTTTATCGTCTAATCACTAATGTGTCGTGATTTTATATCAATATATTATATTATATAGCATATTATAGACACTTTGTATACAGGTACCGGAGTATTGAAAAAAAATTCATATTATTTAAATTTAATAAATATTTGCCTATTTTTCTAGAGAAAATAATATTAACTTAGTAATTATTTTTTTAAACTAATTTAACTAAAGCTAGTTCAAGAAATGAAGTAACTTTATCGGCATCGGATGAAAATATGCGTGTAATAACGTTTGATTCGTACACCAAACCGATGAGTTTTTTTTTTCTTTAAATAACGTGCAGTTCAAAATCAATATTTTTTCAAACATAATGTCTATTGATTTATATTTTATTGTTATTTAATATGCACTATGTCATACCACGTCATTATACACATTATTATTATACGTTATGTATATTTCCAAATATATAAGTAGTAAGTTACAACTTATCCGTCCCCCGGAGGACGAAAATTATATATTTTTAAACATATAACTGATATAATATATGACTGATGATCAATCAATGATTCGCATTATTACGCAGTAAATCCTTTTTCGGGACATGATTCATTGACACTATAATAATATATCGGCGGAGACTTCCCGGGTAATTCATTTTTGTAAGCACTAACAGAAATGTTATTTTTTGACTGCTTCATAATTTCATTACTTATTTGGAGTAGGTATACAGATATACTCGTAAAATATACGATAAGTAAAATTATATATCTTATTGAGAATAAATACGCGGCATACATTTAAGTTTATTTTACATTTAAGTACGCAAGCATTTTTTGCAAAATGCATTAATGTTTTATAACTATTATTTTATACGTACAAGAGTCATCGCACTTACTTGATCGTGCATATAGGTATTTATTTATTTATTAAGTATATTTATTAAGTACACTTAAAAACTATATTTTTTAATACTCTAATTTGTACGTTACTTCAAAGACCTGTAGTGGTGATATAAACGTTTTTTTTTTTTTTTTAATTGGGTCTCCTCTTTTTTCACTGTGAGTCATTATTTAAATATTTATTTATTTACTTTTTTTATTTAATCTACTGTAATTAACATTATATCTAATTTTCTAGCTTCTTTGTTATATTCATTTATAAACTAAGGATAATATATTATAGTTTCTAAGTTTAAAACGTAAGTTACTTATGAGTTTAATAGCTAATAATTTTTTTATTATTAAACATTATTATACATTAATTAGATTAACAAAACAAAGTTACTCATTGGAATGTGTTGATTTCAATAAACAAAAATTTTCGAAAAAATCATCAGAACAGCGAAAAAGAGAAATTTGCATAAAGTCAAAAAATGTGTATCTCTTTTCCAATAACTATTCTTTAGACTTTGAGTGATATAAAAGTTAAAATTCTACAAAAACTTAGTGTTTAAGTAAACTTAAACTAAGATAAAAAGTGAGGTTAGAATAGAATAGAATGAATTGAATAGACGTTATATATTTAAACCTATAATATATTTAAATTGATCCTATGTGATTGTGAGTGTTTAATATTATGTATTATGACTATCGGTCGCTATAATATTTTATGTTTTTATTTCCACATTATTGATGGTGGTTATAGGTACCTATCATAATTACGTGCCTATGCCTAACATTTAAAAATATATCATATAAATAAACTGGTTAAACAAACGTAAACAATTGCATTAGGCCGATGACTTGACTGATGTCTCAAAAATATATGTTACACTCAAACTTGTAAAGTATTCGAATAATAGTGTTTAAATGTTATATTCTTATTAATACACTATTCTAAATATTTTTTTTCATTATTATTCTGAATAAAAACCCGTATTTTTATTTGGCTTTAGAATACTATTTTTCCATAACTAGAAATCAATATTTGAAGACGAACACATATAAATATAGTACACACATTTCATTATTTATCGTTTTTAAATAAAACATTTTATGGCTATCTATTTTATTATTTATATTGAATTATCCGTAATATTATCATGGACATATAGTTTAAATAATATAATAGTAGTAAATTATATTTGATTTGGAATATAACGTTATACACTTTTTATTCAATTAAATATTCGAAATACATGTTTAATGTTTTGAAAAGTATTTGAATATCTATTATGAATAACTTTTTACCTTTTTATTTAGATAATATTCTCAAAATAATATAAAAGTAGGTATTCGTTACAATTGTTTGGTTACACTGAAGACCCGAAAACACTTAATAGCCTTAATTCTTTGATTTAACGCATTATAAACTTCGAATTTAACTTATTATTTTTCCATTTTTGAAATTTTGAACCGGATTACATGCAAAAAAAAAAAAACGAAAGGGCTGATCAGGTATGAAATCAAAATTAATTTAAATTAAGTTAAAGATATTAATAATTTGTGAACTGATATGCTCGAAATTTTAAATAACTCTTTACTCTGTGAAAAATGTGAAATTAACTTGATTTTCGTTAAAAACAAACATACAATTGTCCAGTATATTTAATATATTTTATTTAAAAATAAAACTTGTATACAAGCGTTTTCAATGCGATTTAAGGACTAAACACAATTCTCGCAATATCATTTTACGAATATTTTAGTTTCCAACAATTATTCTAAACGACTAAACGGATCGACAAATTATTATTTTTCAATCGACATTATACCGTTAGGGAAACAATTTTCTTCTCCTTCGCCTTCTCTCCCAACTATTTGGGGTCGGCCACCCTGGTCCTACACTTCTACTTAACTCTATCTCAGGAAACTTCTTCATTTACCCCTCCTCATATCACTCACCATCACATCCACCATTTCTTTTTCGGTTTTTCTCTACCCCTCTTTCCAACAACATACATTTCCTTTACTAATCTTACTTCCTCGGTCTCTTCCCAACTTAATTCACGCCCGAGCAATTTTAATCCATGTATTCTCCCTCATTTTGTCTACTGTTGAAGCTACTCCTATACTACCTCTTATTATACTTATAATTATATAGGTACTGTTAGTAAAACAATATAAGAAAATTTACCATTTCAAATAAAATTGGAATTTAACGTTACAATATAGAAGTTTTACAAAAACAATTTAATATAAACGGATATTAACGTTCGAGTTCAAATGTATTTATAGTAGGTACAAACGTTTACGCGAATGAGAATATCAGTATATTATATTCAATATAAAATCAAATGCGCTGATACTCGATTAAGTATTATGGACCAGTTTTGAATGTGAATAAAAACAAATTTTAATATAGGATATACGAATATATGTAAGAATGATAATATATTAGTAATAGTTTCACCTTGATCGGCCGGCTTCGGGTTGATAATAATTAGTTTACACTTGTAGTTTACTACGGCCATAAACCATACGGCTACCTGTTTTGTCGGATAACAACGATCCCGAGGAGTATAATATCAAACGTACATCCGAAAAATAAACAGGTTTGCTATATTATTTCGAAATTTATTGAGCCGTTTACATTATAGTAACTATATCTATCGGTCGAAACCGTTAGAAACCAGTTACCTATATAAAGGCACTTGCGAATTCTTTCTGTTTTCATGCTAAAAAAAAAAATAATAATAATAATAAAAACAACAACAACGTTAAAAAGATTTATTTGTATTGACGAAGTGACCCACTCGAGCAATATAATATTTAAAATAATGTAATAATAATTGCGATTTTAATATGAATACAGAGTATTGTCTATCTTTGGATTTATAGTGACCTATAGGATCAAGGCCGAACAGTAGGTAACGAGTTCATTTCTATACAACAATGTAAACCAAACATAACGAGTTATACTTTTAAAAATTTCAAGTTGTACAAAAAAGTTATTTTATATAATTTAGTTTTTTCATGATTTTACTTTGACCAACTAAATAATTGATCTTTTAATCACTACCGTGTAATAGCTTCCCATAAATTCTTCATGTCTCAACATTTCAAAAATACGTTCAAGCTCTATAACTACAACTTCTCTCTTACAGTTATCACACAGTGAAAATGTATACAAAATATGAAAGATGAGAATATTTAATATGCCATAATGTAGAGTTTTTTTAGTTAACATTTTTGTTTTTTAATTTTAAAATTTCACGATTTTTAATTACGAATTTTAGACATTCAAATAAACATACTGTAAAAAAACTCCACGCTCGAGCACAGTTAATTCTCTTATCTTTCATGGTTTGTATAAATGTTGACTTTGCCACTACAAATAGAGAAGTTGTAATAAATTATAGAGCGTGAACTTGATTTTTAACAAATATCTTGATAACACAACAATAAAAAATGATACTGACAAAAGACTATTCTTAAAATTCCTTTTAAAATATTATTAAATTGTTGTATTTTTATATTTAAAAAAAGTTTCCTGCGCAGAACCCCTTAAAAAATTAGTGTATAGCATTCTCTTGAGATGATAGGACTAGGATAATACAGCATCCATTGTCCTTAGTTTATTTTCACTAGTTGGTATACATTTTTTTAGTTAGAAAAAAATATTCTTCGTGCTAATCATTAGTCATTATCAATTTTATTGAGTATATAATATTATATACTCAATTATATTCTATATTATACAATATAATGTAGTATTTGTACACTATGTACATCATGATGTATATCAATAAGCTCAGATCTACGACTACATAATTCAGTTTAGGTACCATAAATCAACAATAATTAGGATTAACGTAAAGTTATAGTTAAATTAATTTTAACTTTATGCATTTTTCATTTTTATCAACTTAAGGATATTGTAGAAAGATGAAATAAAAAAATAAAAAAATATAAAGAACAAAATTTTCTAGTGACTGATGAAGACGATTTTTGATACATGCATTTTAACACGTTTGATAATCTGTTAAGAAAGTAAAAAATCTACATTGACCGTTTTACTCGAAAATTTACTAAATCATACTCAATTAAAAATTGTAAAATTAACAAAGGTTATTTAATGAATTTAATTAATTAATTTTACTAAGTTAATTTTTTACATATTTCGTTACGCTAAGATATGTATTCTTAGAAAATAATTGTCTTGAAATGTTCAGTGTTTTCCTGAAGGTTATGCATCTCAACCCCGGCCTTTCATTACCGAGTCTACGGTCCACATGCGGGCGTAAAATCAATCGTACACATATTATTGCTCTACGAACTATATGATATACATAAGCGTGTGCACGGGAGGGGCAGGGTGGCCAGCTGCCCCTCCTGCGGGCAGAATTATTTTTCCAAATATAGTATAAAAATAATATACCGTCTTTTTCCAAGGAATTGAATATGGGTAATTTAATAAATGAGTATGGGCAAGGTGTGTATGAGTAATAATTAATGATATTGTATGTGACATCCCAGTACCGGGAATACCTATTACCGCTTCTCATCTGTAATAAAAAGGATGAGTAGGTACTTTTACTACCTTTTTAGTTTATTAGTATGGAACATGGATAATTTACTAATTATACTAATTTTACTAAATGAACTTGTGTTAAAAATGTATTGGGGATATACATTTTTCCCTGAGGGGGGGAGAGGGTATTATCTCTCTGGTCACCCCCTGAAATAAACACTGAAGTTAAATCAGGTGGCGTCAGTTAGTTATTATTACAATTATGATTACATTTTTAAATGGTCTGGGGAGAAAATGTCCTATATGAATTTTCTATACATACACAAAATAATTAGTGTAGTTTGTAATGAATAGTATACGTTTGTTAGTATATTATAAATTATTATTATTCATTTTTATTTCAATTCGACAACTAAATATCTTATACTAATTATTATCTGCTTGTATAAATATTATTATAATATTAATAAAATGCAATAATATATATATGTATAATAGGTATATGTATATTAAATTCGTATTAAAAGTAATATTACGTAAAATAAAAAAAACCTTCATCACTAATATTAATTTAACTATTATAGGTAACTAATAATTAAAATTATATACAATTATGTGAAAACGCAACCGTTATTTGCAAATCCGAATGAAGTACAAATGTAAATTTGGTCTAATAATAAACATTGCTAGGAAACATACACAGAAGTCAGAAGATATTAGTTGATTTTATGTATTTAATAAGATCTTGGTAGGCAGCAAACTAATGCCCCCCCCCTGCCAGAAAGGTCTGCGCACGCCTATGATGGTATACGACCATTAGATACGAATCGAAATAATATTATTACCATACAATCATGTGTACAGTGTACATTAGTCTATCAATCTAAAAAAAATATACTACCTACATTTCGTAATTAAATTCGTACTGCAAACACACGAAGATTAACTATTGTTCGTTTCATCGAGTTAATTGCGCGCGCGCTCGTTTCACACGTTCCATCAGCGTCAAACTGAAAATGTAATGCGTTTTCGATCGCCGTACTCGAAATTATTTTTAATACGTGAAAGAAAAATTTAAAAACGTTATTAAATACACCTACTGTATCAGCGAAATTTAAGACTGTATACTTATTTATTCGGCATTTACTTAGAATTTTAACAATAATAATTGTGCACGAACTAATATGTATATCACAATACAGCCATGGTCAATAATTAAACAGTTATTGCTATTATTTCAAGACATTTGTTGTCACATAAATCGTGGTTATCACTTATCGGTTTATTGTTATTTTTGTTAATTATTATGATGTTTGTAGACCGTGTTTTCCGCCTGATTCTACAGGAAATATTGGCGACATTTTTATTATTTATCCTTATGAGATATAAATGTAATTAAATATGAGAGATTCACAGAAACCATTAGGATTTATGACCAAATTTGATTGCAACGTTTTCATTTGTGTAATTTTCACAGGTTTTTGTTATTTCGTGAGAATATTATCCGGTATTATTCTTCTCGAAAAGAATATTTTTTACTCACATCTGTATCCATAAGTATTTTTCTAAGAGTTTAGCAAATGGTTTTTTTTTTTTTTTATTGTTATAATAAATAATTTTATTTGTTAATAAAAAAATAATTATAATAATTTTTATTGTAGACAAATATCATATTCAATCGGACTCATACAGACAATTTACATAGAATATTCTTAAAAAAGTCTAAGTTAATGATTCACATTCATAGGCATAGGTACATTTTTTTTATAATTTAGATTGCATTTAAAACTCATATTCACTTTTTGTGTAGTAAACCGAACAAGTTCATTACAGTTTCCAATGTAAAACTGAATACAAATATTATAATATAAACTATACGAGTATGCACAATATATATAGTAATACCGGTGGTGCTCGTTGGGTGACAGGAAATGCTGTGCCCGCCGTTATTTTGGTAAATAATATTTATATAAGAGACAATATATTTAATTATTAATATTGTTTTTTATTTTAGAGTAGGAGTAAACTCCTAGCACGTGTGACTTTTCTATAGGCACCTTTGTACTCGGACTTAAAAAATATAAAGTTATTGAAACACTAATTTAAATTATACGCGTTCATTATTATAACCCTAAAAAATATATTAAAATACTAATTTTATTCATTTTTTCATATAACTCATTTAAAAATTTATTCTAACTGGAACTCAAACCGAGACCCTTATATTTAATCTCCTTAAAAGAACCCGAACCGAAAAAACCGAAAAAAAAGGTTCCAACCCCTAACTAAAATCCAAAATTCCATTAATATCTTCCGAATTGTTCAAAATTTATATATTACAGATTTAGGTAGGTAATTTTATTATACCATAAAATCCTTGCATTCGAAAAAGGATTCTGAGCGAAGTTTAATACAATACTATAAAAATATAAATGGGTAGCCACATTATTTATTATTTTTCCATGTATATGTTACCGGCAATATGGATAATCCGGTATTTTGCAAAATGCCTAGGCATTATATAAAAGGCTAAAATTCATTCGGCAATATACAAAATACGCGCTTTGCCTAGGTATTATGCATAATGCCAGACGTGGAATAGGAAATATGATAAAAATAAACAAAATTGGGTATTACCAATGACTTTACTTATCGTTTATCATAAATGCGCGTGCCGTATGTTCACGATTTGACGCAATAAAGATTAAGATAATTCTGAGGAACTATATTGAACGTACTTATAATTTTATTACATTATCGTCATTTTCGTTTCTCGTCGCGGTGTGGTATATTACTATGGATACGATTAATATGAAGTCAAATTTTTATAACGAACTACATACAAATCGTAAGAATTTGGCTAATAATACTAGTTTTTTATCCGATGAACAATATAATGTGTTGACAGAAAATATTATAGAACTTAAAGCTGGACGTAAGAAAAAACAGCCTAAAGACTTCCGTTTAATCAAAAGGTCAAAAATGCATATTAGAATAAAACCCCTAAATAGTAAATTACTTTTATAAAATACAACTAACTATTTTTTTTTATTTACATTTATTTTAATTTATTTATTTCTGTTGTCGTAGGTATGATGTGCTGGTTGTACAAGGAAAAACGAAACTTATATTTCCTGTAAAAGATGACAATGTTGTGCTGTATTATGTGCCAAATAGTGAGCTGTTTGATGTATTGCAAACCACACACGTATCAATAGGACATGGTGGGAGTGATTGAATGATCAAGACACTTGGTAATAAATATAAAAATATAACACGTAATGACATAGAGACATCTTTGCATTTTTGTGAACCATGTCAACAAAAACAAAAAGGCTTGAAAAAAGGAATAGTAGTTTAACCAATAATATTTTCTGACTTTAATTCCCGATGCCAAGTTGATTTAATAGATTTCCAGTCTCATCCTGATAGGAAATTTAAATTCATTATGGTGTACCAGGATCACCTCACGAAATTTGTTGTTCTCAAACCCCTCGAATTTAAGCGAGCTGAAGAGGTAGCCTATAACATTATAGATATTTTCTATCTTGCTTGGAGCTCCTACTATTTTACAGTCTGACAATGGACGAGAGTTTTCAAACCAAATAGTATCTAATTTAAGAAATATGTGGCCAGAATTAAAAATAGTACATGGCAAACCAAGGCACCTCCAATCTCAAGGTAGGTAGTGTAGAACGTGCGAATCAAGATATTGAAAATATGTTGACAACGTGGATGCAACTATGCAAGATGAAAAAAACCGACACTGGAGCCAAGGACTTCGATTCATCCAGCTTATAAAAAACCGAACTTATCATTCTGGCATTAAAATGTCTCCATATGAAGCTTTATTTGGTTGCAAAATTAAAATTGGTCTAAACACTTCAAATTTACCACACGATGTAATAAGTACGATAGAAAGTGAAGAACCGTTAGCTAAATTAATCACAGAACAACCACAAGAAATTAATTAAAATATCGAAAATAAAGTATCTGTCATAGAACAACCACAAGAAATTAAGAATCAAAATGAAAATATCGAAAATGAAGTATCAGACACAGAACAAATATTAACTACAACTCTCCGAGCAACTATCAAATTAAATAACGTGTATAATAATTAATTAATATTTTTATTTATTTATTAAGTAATAATTAAATAATGTCATGCGAACTAGAGCCAAGGAAAATCTTGAAAATCAAGCGAAAAAAATGATGGCATGGTCAGATAAAAAGTTATGGCCGGTGGCAGTTCATTCAACTGTACGTGTTCCAGTTCCTGAGGTAGATAAGGGACGTTTAGACGTACGAAGTATACTGGCAATTGTTTTAGAGGTAATAAATAAGTTTAAAAATTATGCTTTTAATATTAATAAGTAATTTATTAAAAATAATTTTTTTTAGGTGACAAGTGATCATTTTTATCGATTAGGAACTCGGAATGGAGTTTTGAAGTAGTTATATGCCAGAAGTCAATTTACTGTATGCCAGAAAAATCTACTACAAATTCACGAGGTACCAACAGACACAGAAGTGGCGTTACGAAGAGTTACATATGAACAGTCTACAGGAACTGGCCAAGGATTTTTAAAATGTGTATGTAAGACCAAGTGTCAAAATAAAAAGTGCATTTGCCTTAAAAATAATGTTTTGTGCACTTCAAAATGCCATTTTTCTACAACATGTTGTAATAAGTAGCTGGTAGCTTAATTAAAATGTAATATAAATAATATAATATAATATTTTAACATATTATGATAACTAGTTTTCCTTTGCCGAAAAAAAATTTGGCATTTTACATAATGTCTAGGTATTTTATAAAATGCCTAGGTTATATGAAAATTAATATTGAAAATTATATATTTTATTTACATTGCCTAAAATGGATAGGTAATATACATAATGCCTAGGCATTTTGCAAAATACCTGAATTATCCATATTGCCGGTAACATATATATATTTTCCGTTAAAAAAGTACTTTTCCTTTACGTTTAAAAAAATTACTGGGAAAATCAAAAAAATTACATTTTTAAAGTCGAGCTAACATTAATTTTCTATCAAAAAGAACTCTTTACTTCAAATCCCCAATTGAATTGAAATGAATTATATCTTCTTCTTCTGCTTCGCCTTCTCTCCCAACTATTTGGGGTCGGCCACCCTGGTCCTACACTTCCACTTAACTCTATCTCCCGCATCTTTTTCACTTACTCCCACCTTCCTCATATCACTCGCCATTACATCCCCCCAT
>JAIPRL010001449.1:0-82814 GCA_025469235.1 Pemphigus obesinymphae | reverse complement strand
TTATAATTAAAAATGCTTTTTTATTTTGTACTTTTAAAATTGTATTATATCGTTATACCTGCGAACCATTATTTTAAAATTACAAATTTAATTTAAAAAAACGCCGCAAAAAACGCCGCGCCAAAATGTCCTCGCGCCGAAATGGTCAGCGCCGAAATGTCTTCGCGCCGAAATGTCCTAGACCCATTATTATATCGTAATATGAACTCCGGCTCGAGAGACGATCGTTTAGGCGATTTATTATCCATGTTAGATGAGATGACCGGTACAATAATAGTATCTTACGGTAGATTCAACACGCCCGAAAAAAAAAACACATACGTCAACTGCCGCAGACGTCTAGGGAAATAGTATAATATACCTACCTAATCCGCAGTCTGGGTCAGGTTCAAAACACTGTAAATGTGCTATATATTCAGAACGGACCCGGTGCGGCTGTTATTCGACTAATAAAATATATGAGTCTAAATATAAGTCTATATAGGTATAGGTAATACTCTATAACTGTGGCGGGTTTTATGAACGGCTTGTACCAAACTGAACATACCATAATATTGGGGAAGGGTGGTTGGAGAATGCATCTCACTCACAATATTCTATTTATAAACGTGTTTAATTGTTATCAGATAATTTCCATTATCAGCGGTGTATTGGGAAAAAAAGTTCGTGAGTATAATACGCGCCGTTCTAAAAAAAAATTTGGGTCCAAAAACTTTTTTTCTCGCGTCACTCGTCTATGTTCTGTTATTTTTCTGTAAACGCCTTTTAGATAGAACGAATCGAGTAAGCGTTTTAGGGCAAAAAGCTCATCTGATGGAATTTCATTCTATAGTTGGCACTTCAAAGTTTAAATATGTATTTTTTTTAATTTTTTCCAGTAGTTTTCTTAAGCGCAAAAGAAATTTACCGAAAATTATTATAAATTGGAAAATCATAATAGTTTTTTTTGTATATTAAGAACCCCCATTTAATTAGGTATATGTGCCTTTACATTATAATAAAGTAGGTACATGATAATAATATACCTACGTAGTATAGATATTTTTGAAAAAGTATAAAAACAATTTTTACATAAATTGTAACATTGAAACTCACAAAAGTAAATACAGAGAAGAGAATATACGCCATTTAACGGCCACCGTATCGCGTCATTTTTTTGTAGATATACGCCCTAATACACCACTGGCTATTATCACTATACCATTGTGTTATCACTGTTATATTCTTGTTGGTTTCGTTATCACTAAACTTTACAATTACGTCCTAATGTAATACTTATTAAGTAGAAACCCAAATAGAAATTCATTAAATGTACAAACTAATAATTTACTAAATGGTAATAGAGCAATAAGAATACAATTTCAAATATATAAAGTTTCTTCCGTCTTCTTATTCTTGGTTTTTTCAACCTTTAGGACCATCCTAACCAATATCTTCCAGTATTTTCTATAGATCCTTCAAACCCCATCTTCCGGTCTCATTTTTGGCCTCGTAAACGGAATTTCGCTACCGGGTTATGTTTTAATACCATCATAAGAGCTTATTAACAAATTTTCTTTTTGATCGTTTCCGTGATATTCAGCCCACCCCGATACATTACTGCAAACTATATTTTTCCATCGTCTTCATTCTCCGCCACTGCAGTCATATTATATTGGTCTTATAATCTTTCCATGATAATATGCTTCCTAGTGTCAAGCATTTATGTACCTATACTTGTGTTTTTTGCTTAGTGGCCATGTTTTATTTAAAATTATTATATGTGCAGTTATAACTATAATAAGTAATATATTTATAATCTGAATACCTACTTGTAGCTAATTTAATATATAAATAAAATAAAACCCTAATTCACAAAAATTCACTTTTTATTGTAAGCAAATACGTATTTCGCTCAGTAATGAGTTATATAAGGACGTAACTTTGATACTGAAATATGTAATCGCTTAAAATAAAAATAAATTCTTTGTGAATTCGGGTTTTATATTATTTATAAAAGTAATAACTAATATAATTAATTGGAATTACTATTTTTATTACTTATTATTACATATTCATAATATCTGGATACAAATAGAAATATGTGTGCACAGTAGCAGCTATTTGCAGCACATTAACGACCGCTCATTCGATTAGATAATATTCCTTCGCGCGTGCCATTTGAATTTTTTGCACATATATAACAAAATTATTATAGGTTATATTGAATAGTATTTTACTCCGCAGCGGTCCAAGATCGATTTTAATATGGGGTTATGTTTTATATGGAAAAAAATTTTTTTGTACAAATCGTGTACTGGTTTCCGTTTCTTCCGCGCCGTCCAGCCGTGGTGGACACACGACGCGAATACGCACCCATATAACCTCGTCCGCGTGACTGAATAATATTGTTAACACAGTTTTCGTATACAAATGTCAATAAGTATTGAATCGATTTTAATCGTATCTCTTCTCTCTACGTTTCATTGGTATAGGCGTATAATGTACAAACGACGTGCACGATTTGCCCGACGTCATCCGCTTTTTAACGGGTCCGAAAACCGTACGAAGGCCGTAGCTCCACTCAGCATCTATTATGTATTATCAGCAGATGAAAAAATAAAACCAAATCGCCAATTGCGCTCATCTGACCAAATTATAGGCATGTTATATTATGTGCCAGTTCCCATCGTCTTCTTAACAATATAAAGACGTTGAACGCGCGATGTTGTCCTCGTCGGTTCAGATTTTATCCGACTCGAGCACGGAGGAGACGTGTATAAAATGTAATTAAGATTACGCATAATATGGATGTTTATATATCTTATTGTGTTGTTTATAAACGTATATAATTTTGAAAATAAGTGGAAAATACGAAAATTACTATACAAATGCAATTTACGTTGGAGTCTGATGTCAATATGATAAAAAAAATGTTATTTTAAAAATATGATTAAATTAGTATTCCAAGTACTATCAAATATTACCAAAAAAAAAGTACTCTGCAGAATACTACCCGAATCTACGTAAGTACAGGACATGGTTTCAGGGTAGTTTAAGGAAAATCAGTACAAGGAACTGTAATTCCGAAGATTGTAATATTAATACCCCACCTATAGATAAAAAAAATACAGTTTCCAAAGACAGGGTCATCTTTTGCGGACCTTTCACGGGAGGTTTTGCGGTTGGAAGAGATAATATGAATCGGACGACACGTCCGTGTGATCACTCTTCAACGACCGTCATTAAAGCCACACGTATATATACGACTAAAATATACCATACTATTAAATTATTCTCGTCCCTAGCTCGGACACTAATCGAGTGCCATAATACGGATTTGCCGACGTCAGCTGCCATCTCGATTTTCCGGACAAATATCAAAAGGTCGACAGGACCATCCTTGCAGCTAGTACACATAACTACGTCTCATATATTATATCCACGACTAGCAACTGTGGTGGCATATTGTCATAGTATTAAATATTTAAATGTGAATATAATATAGGTATACCGCTATAACCCGTTGTGGTCGTTACGGTTACCGCGTTCGGTTACCAACAGATGCACAAGCAATTAGTGAAAATGTGGATGCGAAACAAAAATCGTTTTTTGTATAAATTCTGTTTGTTAAACATTATTTATTACATTTTCGGTGCATCCCAAAATAAATTGAGATTTTCTCAAAATTAATACATAACATGGAATGATGCATTAAAATAACAGGAAATTAATCAAAGTTTGCAGGGAATCGATTCGAGGAATGAAGGGTGGAAGTTAAACAAATTCCACTAAAGTAAAATAAAATATATAAATTAGATCAAATATGTAACTCGAATCGAGAGACTTGTATCTGATAATAACCTTTAGATAATATGTTTCTATATTAGGTATATTGTATCTGTTCTTCAAATTTTGTATTTTAACTTTAACATTATGTTATCTACACTCTACAGTATAAAATATTATCAAGACTGGGCAAGTTGATTAATTTTTTTTTACTCGTTAAGATAGTTAAAAAAATCAATTTAAGTTAAAATTTACTAATATATTTTTTATTTAACTTTATAAGTTAAAAGTTAATTTTGAAAAAAGGTAACTCAACTTAGTTAAAATTTTAAATTTTCTAATTAACAATAAAAAAAATATATAAAATAACTTTCAGCTGCTAAAATACTTATTGTATTCACACTAATATTAATATGAAACAAATAGTATGTACCCACCACTTCAATATATTTTAAATATTGGGTAGACACAATTAATAAAATATTGATCATTAATTTAGGTAGTTTTGTACAAAATTATCTTGAAGTTAACATGTCAAAAAAAGTAACTTATTAAGTTAAAAGGTAATCTGAAAAAAAAGTAACGCGTTAAGTAACTTAACTATAATTAACTTGACTTTTTAACTCGTTAATGCCCAACCTTGCATATTATGATATGTTATAATAGAAAATTATTTATTTTTTCATAATACCTAAATTCAAGGGTACTGCAGGACTTGTAAAATATAACTTGGTAAAACTTTCCCTGCAGTACTGAATAATATATACATATTAAATTTATCCTAAGTATAACTACAAATAGTCGTTTTTTGACCAAAAAACCATTTTAGACTTCATAGAGTAAAAACGGTATTGAAACCGAGGTTAAAAAATCGAAATCGTTTTCCAATCCAGGAAAAAATCATTACCATTTTGAAATATTACTACTCAAGTTTCAAAAGTCTAGAACCCGAAAAAATGGAAAATCATTCTCTAATCGTGTATATTATGATTTACATTAATTCTAGTATAATATTTTTAGTTCTTACTAGTCATTACTCTTTACACACACGTTCAAGATAGTATTCTTATCTACGGTTTTAAATAGCCATAAGACTATTATTTCTTCCCTAATTAAATGTCATTTTATTTATAGGTCAATATTGTTTATTACTTATAGATAGATACTGGTAAACGGTCAACTAGATATTCGACCATTTAGATCCCCATAAATGTTTCAGATCTAACTGACCCAACAAAAAAATATCTATTTGACATAGAGATCTAGTTGACCTAACGAAAAAGAGATCTAATTGATAACAATGATTATTCAATGCGTATTTTATTTTATTTTACAATAGGTAGGTATGAACTATTTTATACGCGTATAATAGTCCATGAATTATATTATACTTAATATTTTAATATATTACCTATTTACGTTTTATAAGTATTATCATTGATTATATATATAATACCTACATAGATACCGAACAAGGTACAACCGTTCTAACCAGAAATTATTTCAGGAGCGACAATACTTCATACGGGAAAAATATATACAGTATATATTATACACCCCCGCCAAGGCCAAAATCACAATATGCATTTCTAATGACATTATTTAAACTCATTGGAGGAAAATGGATATCTACTTGACTGCAGAGATCTAAATGACCACAGATATCTAAATGATCTGGGACATCTATTGCTGACCTATGATGATCTAGATTTCCGGGGATCTAGTTGACCTACGATGATCTAAATGGTCGGGGATCTAGTTGACTTGTCACCATAGATACTATCATATTTATAGACAGTGCAGTGTATAGATATTGGACACGCGTATATAATATAATATAGGTACACATAACACATGCTAGTGAGTTACATAGTACACGCCTTAATATATAAATTTTATGTATACTTATACTTATACTTACTCCCATTTTCACTAAATCCTAGCTATGCTTTAATTATTCAAGCACAGCCTTAGAGTTTAAATTTAAACCTCATCGACTTCATATTTGATATTTTATAATTTCATTTTGTGTTCCTAACCAAGCCTTAACTGTTTTTGGACTCGAAACATTTTTTTTGATGGGGGATTCGTACCGTAGTAAATATTGTAATAGTTTTGTCAAGTATAAAAACCCATGTCAGGAAAAAAAAAATCCTAGTTGACTTGTTCACTGATAATTTTCCCGTTCTAATTCGTACGTTTGGTCATTGTTAAATTTAACCAAAATTTTAATTTTTGTACAGATTTTAGAGATAAAAAACTCATTATTCCAACCTTTTTTTAAAATTAATTTTTCGGTCATGTCTCTACGTTTACATAATATATTATAATCAGTTATGATCATATTGTGCTCACGCTCGGTGTGAACGGCAACCGTGCCAAAGACACATAATCAGCTGAGCCGGTCTCTCGCACGAGCGTGTGCATTGGAGAACCCGAGAACCGGTCGTCGCGCGACGTGATGTTTTGTGATGATTAGAAAGGACTAGAAAGAGAAGAATCCCGCCACCGTCGTATATTTTACTACGACCCGAGATCTCTGTCTGTCTCTTTATACTATATACAAATATATACTAGGTATACAGTGTGTTCAATAAGTCCAGTAACACCCTAAAATTTCCGCAGAATATCGATATATTAATTTCAGTAATCTATAAAAAAAAAATTAGAAAGAAAAATTTCATGTCTATTTTGTTGATTTGTTTTTCTATTCGGTTAAAATAGAACTATTCAAATCGAGTAGATATTTAACACGTTAGATCAGGTTATACGTTTTTGATATTTGTTATACGTTAGCAAAAGACAAAAATAGATCACATTTGTTCAAATCAAATTCAATGATATTTGCACGATAATCCGTTAAAATAGATATGCTTATTATTGCGATTTTCTTGATTCCAAAATTATTCATTTTTCCGCATTAAAATCGAATTTGATCTTGACAAACAATACGATCAAGCGTATAGGTACCTATAGGTATATCTATTTGTACTCGTATTTTTTTTTTTTTTTTTTTTTACTAACATAACGATAATCGAAAACTTAACTTGCTTTAACTCGATCAATTTTCGTTCGATGTTCATCAATTTTTTCAATCGAATAGAAAAATAGGGTCAATATATTATGGGCCATTTCAAAAATCGAATGGAAATATTTTTGTTATTAGATTATACTGTTGAAAAAACAACGTTAAAAAATGTAAGCGTTCTTCGGAGATACCTCATATGGGGTGTGCAGTTACGAGACTTATGGGTCACACTATATATACAGTCTTGTATAGCCCCTTTTTTCTCTCCTCTCTTTTTTTTTTTTTCTACCTATACTATTACGCTGAACTATAATCACTCGTAGTAAACTCTCTCGACTATCCCATCGGTAGGATGTGACATATACAATATATTATAGAGAGAGTGGGGTTTGCGCGCGCGCGCCGAGAGACCGTTCCCCTCGATCGACCGCGACGGGTCCGCCGAACAAACCGGTTTCCGTACGGGCGCGCGCGTATACAACTTCGGGTCTCGACACTTGTGTGTGCTGGGAGACCCAAATCATTAAACCAGTCTATCAAAACCACTATATATGTAACCACCGCACGGTTATAATATTATGTTAACCTGTATAATAATATAGTGAATTTTTTTTTTTTTCATCTTCTTCTTCGTCTTCTTTTATTTTCCATGTCTTTCTCACTCTGTCCCTCTCATTCTCTCTCTTTCTCTCTCTCTCTCTCTCGGTCCTTCGTTCCGTCTGACCGATGATTTATCTTGACGTCGACGGCGACGACGCGACGGCACTGCGCGCCCAGGAACCGAAATTGTTTTCAGTGCAGAAACGAGCACTTACATTATTATTATTAAACAGACAGTGACGTATCTAAGTTTTCTAAACTTTCGAAATTCACGGAATTGAAATATACGTATATTTTATTTTTTTTTCGTCATAATTTCTGTACGGTAATATAACCAGGAACATCATACACCTCCTATTAGGCTGCTCATATTATGTTGACTATACCCGGTCGCAGTCGACCATCGATATGCGGTATTATCAGTGTAACATTTCTAACATTGAGTGAAAGAGACGGCTGCGATATGAGCTGGGAAAATCGTGAGATAACGAGCGAAACTAAAAATATTTTTTCGAGAATAATATTGTCAAACGGTTAATAGTCAATAGAATTAAATTTATAAAATAATATAGTTAGTATATAGGTAATAAATTCATATTGTGGTTGCATTCGGCAAATCGGCATAATGTACAATTGGAAGAACGAGTCCGAACAATGCGTTTATTCCATGACAAATTTTTAAATACTAATCATAATAATATATTCATAAAACAAATTATATTGTAAGAATGTATTATATATAATTAAATAAAACATGAAACGATAGACATTTGAAAACGTAGTAGTATACCACATTATTCTTATTTCGCAGCTTACTATAATCAAACCATATTCAATATTAACAATATTTTATTATAATAATTGCGTTTTCAGTTGGCTAATCAGCAGCTAAATGTATTGAAATATTATATAGCAAAAAAGTTATTTATTGATAAAGATACAGATACTAAGCTGGATTTTCTCTCGACAATGATAAAATAAATCAGTTTTTATTTCTTGAATATCAAATAAATTCAATTAAATTTTTTGAGTAATGTATCTTATTTGAGTGATATACCAAAAGTTCAAATAATAATAATACATTTTATTAACCATTTAATGAAAATATTGAAAAATGGTCTCATGCATATTAATGTATTATGTAAAACTCATATCTTATACACCCGCCCTTTACAATGGAAGGAGATACATTTTTTTAGTGATATACTTCAATTGACCACTATTCATATGCTGACAATAATATTAATAATATAATATATTAGGTAGGAAAAATGTTATTTTTATTATGAAATATATTTTAATTTAAATAATATTTTGACTTTTCTAAAAAAATTCCTAATATCATATAAATGTATTTGGTTACCTAAAATACCTAGATAAGTATAGGTACATACCTATGTTTAGACTTTAAATAACATTGTATCTATTTAAATAGGTACCTATACAGATGAAAATAAGTAGGTAATGGAATATAAATGTATCTATAGATAAGATGAAAGATAAATAATCTTTATTTTGACGATGTATTTAGATAAATGTGTATATATTATGTAAAATTATTTATATAATTTAAATTTATTAATTAATTTATAATTTAATCGGGTCCTACGTATGACGCAGGCGATTATTTGAAAAACAGATTTCGGAATTGATAAGGTATTTAAAATGTATATATATATATATATATTATTAGTACCTATACATTATATACTATATTGCCTCGAAATAACGGATTTGTATAAACTCATTAAAATATTAAATAACTACGTTTTACAATATTTATACTTATAGTTTCATGTATTATTATACTTGAATTATGTATATTATATTTCGAAAATTGCCATTAGAAGAACTAAAAATACACCATGGGAAAAGATATAATTAACAACATTTTAAAATTTTAATTTAATTTAAATTTATATATTATACGAAAATCTCTAAACGGTGTGTGTTCGATATATAATATTGTATAATAATAATAATAATAATAATATATAAGACTATAATTTAAATTTTAAAGTAGTAAGTATAGGTATTAGCGTATCACTTGTGATACCTATACTTATTTAAGAAAATATAGCTTTTTTTTTTTACTCTACAATTTTATTAACACGTTGTATTAATATTCTCCTTTCGTACATTTGCATATCATTTTCTTTTCAATGGAATATACGCCGATTTAATAGGCATATAATATGTATATTTATTCGTTCGTTTAAGTGACATCTAATCGGCAGAATCGCTTATATTGTTGCATTAATTCCTTGCGGTACCATCATCGTAATAATTATTACCGTCAATTTAATATAATAAAGGACATATAGGTATATAATATAATACAATATATCGGATTTAATATTATTATGTCAACAAATATTATATTATCGATTATATTAAAAGATACGTAATAATATAGTATACGAATAATATTATTAACATAATTACTATCGATATATGTATTTACATAAAAGCAAACGGTTTTGTGTAGCGGAAAAAAAAACGTACTTATAACTATCGTCAGTTGCCTGAACGAATAAAGGCGTAGGCACAACTGGTTTAAAATGTAAAAACGTCAAAATTTCCATTGGCACACGAAATTCGGTATTAATTTTCAAAAAATATTATTATCGTACCATAAAATCTATATGTATAGAGGGACGAGTTTTCCCATAGTATAATTTAAAAATTCCTGTGTACTTACGTCTCATATATAATATTATATGATATATCCAATATTGGATATTATATTATAGATAGAAATTATTAACTTTTATATTATAATATACAGATAACAATTTTATACTATTATACAGGACGTATTTATCTGTATGTAGATAAAAAAAAAAAAATAGAATTATTATTTAAACATACCTATACGTATCTGGATAACTAATGTCTAAAAAATATAGTTATTTAGATTTAATATTTTTGTAGAAAAATCAATACATCTTTACTTAGAAAGAAGTATAATATGTATCTATATAATATAGATTATCAATAAATACCTGTAAATTATTTTTCAGTATACTCATTACAAGACTAAAAACGGGTAAATATTGGCATTTGAATATTTATATAGATATCGATTAATCATTCAATAATAAAATTATAGTTATCCGATATTTACTTTGATCAGTGGCGTATTTTCAATTTTTATCAAGGGAGGATATTTTAGCCGAAAAAATAATAATTGAAATGATACATTTTGATGATTTTATTTTGCTTCTGGGGGGGGGTAGTCAGAACCCTGGACCTCTTCCCCTCCCTGTAAATATGCCACTGACTTTGATAAAATACATTTTATTTATGTATAGATACATTTCAGTTCAGTTATGAAGAGCTATACAAAAATAAAATGTTTATGTTGATATTTTTTTATCTTTATCTACTCGTAGATCAAGCATCTCCAAACTACGGCCCGTGAACAAGTTTTAACTGGCCCTCCAATGGACGATAAAAAATCTAAAAATATATTATGTAATATCTCAGTAAAATCTCACTACAGCATCGTTAGTTTTACATTTGTTTAAAATAACTAGAAACATATTACCTAGATATACCATATTTTATAGCGGTTCGATGACTCATTCGTGTTTTTTTAATCAAGATTTTTTGAGATAAAAATTTAATTAAAAGAAATCGACTATTGTTTTTACTACCTAGAAGATTGTGAATGGGTTTGGAAATTGACTTTTTTGTAAACACAAACTATATAAAATTATTAATAAAAAAATGTATATATTTTAATCCTTGTATATATTATATTTCTGTAAAATTATAAATAATTTAAGTTTGTTTACTTTTGGGCCCGCTAAGTGCGTTTAACTTTTGATATGGCCCTCCGATAAAAAAACTTCGGAGAACCCTGATCTATATCAATGTTTAATTATCTAATTCCAACATATTATATACAAAAAAAAACGAAAACTATTCATGAGACTTTTTTGATTTTTTCCGTATATTTTAGCCATAATAGGTAATATACGTACATTCGATACATTTTGTGCATTTCCGGTGCTGCAACTATAATGGTTTTTATCAGTTTGAATTCCACTTCGATTACTTATTTAAAAAATAATTTTTGACTCCGCAATTCATTTTGAATTTTGACTGCGATTTAAGTCTTCGGTTAATATCAGTTAATATCTAATTAATTGGTAGGTAGGTATTAAAAAACAATAAAATACGATTCTGATATCAATACCGTCCTTTCTATAATATAATACTATTAAGTATGGAAAACATGGATGTCTCCCATTTTGTATGCGAACCATGAAATGTATATTATTTGTAGATAAAATGTATTATTAGGTGTACCTAAAGGTCTTCGAACCAATTGCAAATGTATAGTATATATAGTATACGATAAAACTATTGTATTTTTTAGTTTTTTCCAAAAATTTTAAAGTCACATTTCCCGCATACCAATATGCTGTTATAACGGATAAGACCTAAAAACGCCTAAAATATGATTTCAATTTGTTTAAATTTAGTTCAAGTTCCATGTTTCGTCAAATAAGATACCTACGTGCTCCAATATCTCAATTCTCAAATATAACGTCCTGCAGAAAGCGGTTTGATTACCGGTTATTTTAGATCCGGTTCGAATCCCTGGACTATGTGTACATTATTAATTTTAAATCGTAGCAATAGTAGCAGATTGGACGGACGACGCCGTTAAAAATATTAATTATAGTATTTTTTTTTTTTTTTTTCAATAAAAACTACGTACAATAACGTTCTGCGTTAGGGATTTTACGCCGTGCACAAAGTATATTATAGTATATTGACCATATAATATAATATAATTATTTATCGGTCTGTTGTTCGTGTTGCGCACCCGACAATGTTTGATTTTAATGATATAGTTTGAAAGCGTAAACGTGATTTAAGAGTAAATATCGGAGACAAAATATATAATAAAAAAAAAAAAAAAGTGCACAAGCGTCGGTATTATTATTCGAATATATATATATATGTGACCTATCTTTACGTATTATGCACAGTATATAGATAGGTACACGTAAACGTTGTTAATTCGATTTAGCTCGCAGTGACTTAAACGACTTCCTGTACGAACATTTTTAGTACCAACCCACACTGAAAAATATAATATATACGTACTCCATATTTTAAGAGAACATTATACGCAATATGCATATGTAGTTATAATGTTCTAATACCTAAACAGTCGATCAGTATTGCGAGGTATTCTCTTACACGTTTCTGGACAGTAGACATATCAAGAACTGTGGACGATGATGAAAAAAATCGTTCAAACGGCATAATTATTCAGATAAATGTATTAAATATTAATTAATTTAGAATATAATAATACAGATGACACTTAACACTGCGAACATAAAGTTATAGCATATATACAAGTATATATATATATATATATATATAGTATTATAGGTATATTTGTATTTTTTATTTTAAATATTACGATAATTTATTATCAAGGCAATGCGCGTTTACTTTTGGATATTATCACCTATTATACGGGGAAAAACAAATGAAGATAATAAAAAAGAAAATCGACCGTTTTCATCATCCTATCTTATGGTTTTGTGCGTTCATATATTATTACAAGGAGAGTCGAAGACGGTTCTCGAAAAACATAATCACGAATCTACCTCATACTACGAGTAATGGGGGCCCAGCTCCCGAATCTAGAAAAAAAGGACACGAGTTCATTCTCATTCTCATATGCCTCATTAGTCATTCTATGCACTATATTCTTTATAGCTACGACAAGCATACGATTACCAAATTATTTGACGGATTTAGCGGTTCAGTAATTATAGAATATAACAAGTTATAAGATAACATATAAATTATAATCTATATTGGTTAAAATATTTTTTCGATAAGTTAAATCTTATATGAATAATAATTAATAATGTGAAACTTATTAGAGTTTAAACATTTCGCTTAAAACTCAATTTATCGAAAATATAGTTATATCAAAACGTCTATAATGATCTATTGATTTTATTATCTATTTCTTATAATTGATTGTCTTATCACAAAACCAACCTTTAACCCTCGTAGTATAATGTTTTGAAATACATATCGTCATCTAAGAATGAAAAGGTTCTATCTAGCTCAAAATAACGAATTGTTTAGGACAGTCTTTTAAATTTTAAAATTTTCACTAGGTATTCTTGCACGAGTTAGAATATTTTGGTATTCTATACCTCAATAAATAATCGTCAGATTAAATTAATTTCAAGATAAATATATGCAAAAAAAAAAACCAATCATTTTATAAAAAAAAAGTTATTTTTCAAAAAAATTTTCTTTGACTTTTTAATTATCAAGTGATGATATAAGTACAAAAGTCGATTTGTTATGTTCCATGTGTGTCGAATAGAAACGACTAATTGTGGTAAGACACATGTATAGCACACAAAATTGTGGTTTTCTCAGATAAAAATAATATATTTATATATATATGAAAAAACAATATGTAAGTATTTTAAATATATTATTGGTGCTCACATAATATTATTAAAAAGTATAACAGTTATACGGTTTTTCTACTATATTTTTTAACTGGGTTTTTAGACTTACTAAGATTTTATTAATAAATAAATAAATATAAACAATTATCATTGCAATTTTAACAAATCGTAAATATAATAATGTGTCTTCTTTATTTAGGTGAATGAATAATTGTGTATTGTTATTCTAAGGGTATAGGCTGTGATTTTAGAAAATATTAAATTTTATATTTATTTAGTTAAAATATGTTTTTGGGTACCTATACTTTAAGATTTTTTTAGAGCGAAATATAAAAGTTCTAGTCCAGAGATTTCCAACCTGTTTTGACTCACGGTATCCTAAAGTATATCGTGTATTTATATTTTTTAACTTCGATTTTCTTTAGCTAACTATAACCAAACATATTATATTTTATTACATCAAACACACACACTACACCTTTCATTGAATCATCTTTTTTTAAATTGTGAAAAATATGTGCGATTGCTTTATATATGAAATAATTTCACAGCACCCTAGTGGAACCTAGTTGGGAACCTCTGTTCTAGTCAATACCTACTGCATATTTAATTGTTAATATATCTCACTTGGTATCAGTGGTTGACTTGGAAAAAAAAATAAGGAAGTACTCCGGGCTTAGTTAAAAATCGGCGTTCCATGACTTACCTATTAGAGAAAAAGAAATTTCTTTAAGAAAGCATTCCTCTATCAAAAAAATTTAACATTTATTCATTTTAAATTAATTATCGAGGAAGCTCTGTACCTATATGTAGAATGAAATGTAGTTTTTATATAATTTTTTTATAAATTACTAATAAGTGGTCAAAGAGTTTTGAAAATTGTATCCTGTTAATTACACGTCAATACGTCAATTTATCAGTGCTATTGTAAATAATGTGTACATTTCAAGTCTCTGGCATTAATAATTTTTGATGTAGGTACAACAATTTTTGGTCATTTTTTGTATAGATTTCTTGTTCGCGTAAGAAAACTATCTATACTGGGAACATATCGAAAATTGTCTTCTATATAAAGTATATCAACTACAATACATTTTCTATCAGAAATCGTATACTCCCATTAAACATTAAACTTTTTTTTACCTAAACTAATATCCGAATAAAAATGACTATACGGCAACGAAAAATCCAAAACATAGTGATCAGTGGTGGAAGTAGAACGCAAATCGCCATTCTACTAATAAAATTAAATGTAAACAACTACCTACCTAATAATATAAATTTATCGGTGCCGCACTGATTTCGCCAATATTTCACCATCTTTTTAGGCTTAAACCATTCATGGGTAATGAAGATTACTTACTACCTATGATTCCAATATTATTTAATAGGATTAACTATTCAAAATTGTATATCGTGATTTTTTTATCTAAAAACTATTATGCAATAAAAACAAAAACCATTCGTTTTCGTAATTTCACTATTTTTCCTAAAAAAAAATACCTTTTTAAAAAATTCAAGCTTAAACGAACACTGCGTCCCCTGCTTACTGAATGAATAAATAAAGAGGTACGCTGTTAAACATGAAAAAAATGAAGAGCAGTTCCGTCCTCTTGCGTCTCTCCCCAAATCCACCACTGCGTTTATATTTTTTATTTATATATTTATTATTTATATTATGTTCATATAATAAAATCAGTGGCGTAACTACTTACAAGTCGAAGTGTTCTGGTGCCAAATCAAATTTTTGCACCCCCTAAGATAAGAAAAAAAAATGGTAATTTGTGTAAAGGTCCCTGGAAATCCAGAAATTTACTTTGAAAATCATAAATAAGCAAAAAAAAAAAACAACTACGTGCCTTGGATTAGAGGAATTGGGGAGATAATAAAAGTTTAGCGTCCCTGGGGGTTCGACGACCAGGGGCAATTGCCCCTTCGGTATAGCTACGTCACTGAATAAATTGTATTAATTTAAAAATCAAGTAGACATTTATGCATATGTAGTTAGATATAAAATATAAAATTATGTAAATGTTTAGGTTTTTAGTATTTTTATATTAGATAGGTATATAAAATCACATAGTATTTAGGACATACAAGTCATATTATACAAGTATGTACTACCTAAAAATTATATTGTACCTGATATATGTTAGGGGTTATAACTTCTAAGTCCTTATCTACCTATATAATATATGTTATACGCTATATAGGATAATTAAAAAACGAACATTTTTTTTAATTTAAAGGGGCGAATATTTAACGGTTTTTATTTTATATTAAATAGTAGTGCATGGCCCAAACAATTAAGGGTAGGAACCTCTGCAGTATTGTAAGAGATTTTTGATATTGAGTAAAAAAATGTAAAAATAACAATCCGTTAACATACCTAATAATATAAATATATACTTAAACTGTGTACAATGTATATGCTATATAATACTATATATATATATATATATATATATATATACTATATAGGTACTGTATGTTATGCATAAATAAACAATTTATTTAAATTATATATCACGAAAATAATATAATGACCGTGTAATATGTGTCACTGCACGACGATTTGTCGAGTTAATGAATAAACACTATAATAATGATATAGTCAACTGAAATGGCGTAAAATTTACTAAAATGCTCGTTTATCTATATAATATCATACGCACATAAATATTATTATACTGTAGACGGGTTTTTTAACGACAAAAATGCATTTTCGTCTCAAATGTTTGTAAATAATATTGCAATATTATATCGTATGTATAATAATGTATTCACAGACTTCTAATACATATTATATGTGTGTTAAATGTCTATACAAGCATTCAAATAAAATGTTTAACTATTTAAGTACTTTTTACGTATGTTTAGATAATATTTAAATATTTTAGAAGTGTTCAAAAAATTTAGTTTTTCTACAGTAATATTATAATAGGTAGTATCTGAGAAAATATAACAAAATATAGAAAGCGTGTACTGCAAACTAACATTCTCTACATATATATATATATATATATATATATATAAATTATATATGTAAAGTGTACGAAAAAATTGATAATAACATGATTTACAAAAAAAGGTTCGGGATAACAATTATTAGCAACAAAAATCATTTATCTCTTGTAAATTTAGCCAAAAAAATGTTTACAATAAATTATTCGCCTCTGTATTGCAGTACTATGTACCTATATCAGTATAGGTATAAAAAAACCCGCGTTTCCCGCGCGCATGATTGTGTGTCATTTCAGATAATAACATTACGTTGGCCTTGACCAAATATAAGGTAGGATTATAGGTATGTATATTGTAACTGCAGGATTTTTCTTTAGAATAAAAAAAAAAAAAACTATTCCAAAATGCGATTTGAACAATGATAAATCGCCTTAAGTGTCGTACATGGCTTTGCGTTTCCATAAACGCATTATATGCATTTTCCTCGTCCTGACACAATACATATATTAACATTGTGTAACTACGATATTTATTGAGAAACTTATCTCTAATAATTCAGATATTTTTTAATGTCAATAAATAATAATAAGCATATTATAATAATACCCATCTTATTCCATAATATTATGTTGTTGAATATTATAGGTAGGTATACAGTGACGTGGATTTCGCCGATAAATATTACGTACCGCGTATTTCGGTAGATTTGTCGGAAAACAGATTTTAATGTAAATTTATTATAAATTGTAAATTATTATCATAGAGTTTTATCGTCACTTTAAAGACAAGATGCCACATTCATATTATTTGTCGGCAACATCGGTGTAACCGCTGGTAATATATAGCAACAAAATGTTTTAATACTACGCGGAACTTAAATTGTTGAATTTCGGTTAAATTTAAATTTAAAAACACTTTAAAAGTTAAAACCGAATTCAATGAGAAGGATATTTTTGAATGGAAGAAATATTTTTTGGGGGCTTATACTTATATAGTATGAAAAGTTTCAATCTCACGCTTCTTGGTGTTGACATTGTTCAGGAGAGCGTGTTTAAGGTTTAAACGTCCGCAAAACTGTTTTTACTTACTCTCTATATTGAAACAATATTGATAGGTATACAATTTAGATAACATTTTACTCGTTTACACCTCAGTGTCAATTATTTTTAGTTAGAATTTATAATGAATAATTACTAATTAATTATATACAATATTATCAACAAATAATAATATTGTTATTCTGAAGAAGTGCCGTAGATAAACCCTTTCATACAAACTAAATCATATTCAGTGTGTTAACATTATTACCGGCATAAAACTTTTTCATTGATAACGCATACAAATAGGTTTATCACAACTCACAAGTCAGCATATAGGACGTAAGTATAAGTTTTAATGTTACCAAGTAGGTACTAACTTTTGTACTGACTTTTCCGGTATAATTTGATTCCGGATGATGCAAATTATTCCAAAAAAAAATTTATAATTTATACTGACTTTTCGCTAGGTAGAATGTAGATATTACATGTATAGATATTATATATTACTATTGCAGACTGCGATGTAACTCATTGAATAATGCACGTTAGGACTTTATTTTTGGATACTCGTTTGATTGTAATTTTTAATGTAATTTACGTGTAGAACTATTTCGTTCAAGTTTGTATCCACGTAAATATCGAAACTGATAATTTATTGGCAGTATTTAGAGGCGTATACGAGAAGATTTCGGGGACTATAAGTTGAATTTAATACCCAAAATCCTATTTTAAAAGTCATTAAATACTACCAAAAATGTTGGTAGTAATCTGTAGTATGAGAATTCAGAATTTATGCTCGAATTTATTATTTACACAGTGTTACTACGAGATAAACTATTTGGCGCGCACCGTACGTAATAGCCCGGCTAGCTCAGTCGGTAGAGCACGAGACTCTTAATCTCGGGGTCGTGGGTTCGAGCCCCACGTTGGGCGTGTTCTATATTTTACAAAATTATACGCAATTGAAATTGCATTTTTCACGAATATTTAGTTTAATTTATTTCATTTTATATTATTGTAATCATTTAAATTTCTCTGTAAATATTTATATTTATTTTTGTTTTTTGTTTTTAGCAAACTTGAGATACCTATATGTCAATACATTTTTATAAAATTTGAATTTTTACGATTTTTATCCTTATTATTTTTTGGGTTTTCTTAAGGGACTGCAACACCTGCCATTTTTAAGGGGTTCTGTATAAGCAATTTTTAAGAAATATTATGAAAATAAAAATCTAACAATAATTTAGAAATATTTAAGTACATTTTAAAATTAATCTAAAAATAGCCCTGTACCCGTATCATTTTTTATTGTTATGTGATCAATTTTATTTACAATCTGTTAACAAATTTGAATGTGTTGGCCTGTCTTCTAGGGTTCAATCTAAGCATTTTTTTTTATTTCTTTGTTAATACAGATTAAAATGTAATCAATGTACAAAATTGCGATTTTTAGTGATAAATAACACGGCTAAAATAAATAAAAATAGACGTTTCAATCGATCCCTAGAAGACAAACTGATGAATTCAAAACAGTTTTCAGAATTTAAATCCAACTTTTTTAAAATGCCATAGTTTTGTCACGCTTTTAGGTCGATTTTTCGTTGGTGTTGAGACCTCTTAAATAGCAACCTATATTTTGGCCTTGATATTCTAACCCAGAATAATTTTACTCGAAACGTTGATCTATCAATGTCGAATATTAAACCAACAGCAAATCATTTATTAGCATTTAAAGTTTAGAAGAGGATATTAGTGCGCAGGGTACATAAAAAGTATTCCTCACTCCTTCACACACCCCTTATTTAAACTAAATACTTATAAATAATAAGCTGTTAGTTTAATATCAATATTTTCATTAACAATATATTTTTTTTTCTTCTTCACTTTCTCTCCCAAATATTTGGGGTAGACCACCGTAGTCCTACACTTACACTTAACTCAATCAAATCAGCCTCATTTCACTCTCTACTATATCCCACCATCTTTTTTTCAGTCTTATTTTTCCCTTCAACATCCATTCTTTACTAATCTCACTGCCTTTCACTCTTCCCTCCTTAAAATATGTCCAAGCCACTATAAAAGTTCGAATCATAATATATCAAAGTATTTTATTTTGAATCATTGATTTTGCAATTTTTGGCATTTTCGATATGCTTTTTAAGATCACGTTTCCTTTTTCATTTTTATCAATTTAGTTATAAGGTTACAGCTCTTTTACAGACGAAGGCAACATGATATGATCACCGATACCTGAGTTTATGCAATTTGGAGTCGAGAAAAAGGTAATTTAATATAAAACGTCAATATCGTATAAAAATATATCAATTATCAATAAATGGTAAATGAAAAAAGTTTATGAAATAAAAGATGTCATTAAATAATATTGTTTTGAATCAGTCAACGGTTATTATTGTTCCGTGCCCCCTAAATACAGACCAGTGACCATTCCAAAAATATCACGTTTGTGATATCTATCTCAACATTCTTTACTCCGTTCGTTGTTCTATCTTCCTAAAAAAAAAAAATACATACCCTACATCAGAATATCAAGTCGAAAATACCTATAGATTTTCATTGAACAAAATAATAGTAAAACGTAAAAAGCAATTATTAAAAGTTCAAACTATATTTACAAAAATATAAGGAAATGAGTATAAACATATATAAATATAATAAATAACAGAAAAATGTTTTATTTTTAACAAAGATCAATATTTACAGAAAATCAGGTAAACACGTTAAAATAATTTCCTGCGCCTACACATAATACTGGGGCTCTATTCGAGATTTAAATTTTATTATACCCCTGGAATATCCATCATAAACTACTATTTACAGTATATATTAACCCAGCTACATGTTATTAACCTTTTGTTATTACATTTTGTTAAAGGTCAGGAGTAATACAAAATACTATAATACGTATATTGTTAATTGTTATTATTATTTACAATCGTGTTCCGAAAAACGCCGATGTTTGTATAGGCGAGTAAAATAGGTTGTAAAATAATACTATTATAATCCAGCAAAGCGATTTCGACGACCACCGACAACGGGTAAAATATAAACAAGCGTTTAAAATATAATATATATCGTTAAAAGGGTCTTGTTTGGATTCGAGACGATTAAAATACCGATTATTTGTATACCGAGGGTTTAGGATTAAAGGAACGTATCGACCGAAATTTTATTTTTTAAAAATCATGAAAGAAATTGTAATGAATAATTAATTGCTTTTAGTGAAAATGTGGACATAATATACAAGTTTTACATTTATGATTTATCGTGAATATTTAAGAGGATGCTATACCCGCATTTTCTGTCTCCGTCCGTCTAATTGGCAATATAGCAAAATTGTACAACGCAAAATTGAAATTATGGCATTTCGGTTAGATTTAGAGCTTAAACGCCCATTATCAAATTTAACGAGAAGAACAATTTCGAGTGAACCTCGTGGGCTTTTTATAAAATATTGTCAGGAAAAAAAGTTACGGCATTTTTAGTTTTTGATATTTTTAAATAGCTTTAACTTTTTCGTCAGACGACATTTTACAAAATGCCCATGAAGTTCACTCGAAAATATTCCTAGCTTTAAATTTTCTAATAAGTGTTTATACTCCTATATAAAAAATCAATTTGAGTCTCCTGAAAATTTGCTTTTGGTCGATACGTTTCTAGACCCTGGATATTATAATATTTAAAAAGACGACTCGTGAACGTTATAATTCGTTGGTAATGTCGTTTTAATGGTCTCGGTACAAATACGGTATATACCTGTACTATAATATCAACTGTACGAGAACCAGATACAATAGAGCACTGCGGTGAACGTACATATTATATACCTACCCCACCAATCTATTGTCTAATACCGACGGGAAAAACATAAAATACATATTAATTTATTCCATTTCATTTTTGTGTAGAAAATGATTAGGTATTTACACGCGTATAATATACGACGACGATAATTTCGGAATGTTTTCGGATTGTTCGAAAATGTTTTTACGCGTAAAATGAAATTCATGGAACGTAAATTAATTATATTATAATAATATGATGTGTACGAGTCACGAATTAAGACATACAGGATGTCGAACGACGATCTGTTATCATTGTTTTACCCGGTCTGAAATGTTATTTTTACTCAATTTGACTTGTAGCGCTAAATGATGACAGCGGTGAATTTCGAACTAATGCGGTAAATAAGTTATCATCAACACGAGTTATTCAGTTATCACCATTTTGTCATGGTTATCACCACAGATATATAATAAGTTATAAATTATTATGTTCGATTGACAAATTGTCCTGGATTCTGAATAAATGGTCACACACTGTATTAGTTCACAATCCACCACCGAAACAAAATAGCGCTGTAAGTCAAAATGGGAAAAAAGAACATTCTGTCTTCACTTGATAAGGTGCCGTTCGGCATCCGGTATATCTTAATCCGCGTGGTACGAGTTGATGATTCTTTTTCAGGTTATTAATATTGTACTCGCTGTATATATGCTCACCGCGGAGACTGTTAATTTGATTCGCTCGACAAAATGATAATAATTGACGACCGTACATCGTCGGAAACCGAAAAAAATACATGTACATTGCACGATGAGCTAGCGATTAGTAGTATAGTCGTGTGGTACAGGTATATATTATTATAATATTATATATACGAGTAATACAATATCGGTCGTGTATTGTATTTTTTAACTGATATTGTTTTACTGCTACTCTCGTCGTCGTCGTCATCGTATAATATAATGAATATTTTATTCCATGATAGAATAATGATAATATAATATGCTCAGGTGTACGCACGGTAGCTGTACGTACTCGTGTATATATATATATGCCAGAGTTATCGTTTCTTACGGACACATTATATATTATAATGGGTAAATAATATTGATATTATATTATATTATAATGGAATACAAAAATACTATACATTATATACTATAAGGAACTCGGTTATCGACGACTATAAGTTTTAGTATCCTTATTTTAGGACATAGGTATGATTTATGAATACCATTTTTTTTTTTGTTTTTTTATATCAAATACTTGGTTTTCCCTGTATTTTGGCTTAGCCCACATTGTCGGTGCTAATATATTATTTGATCTGGAAAGAGTGTATTTTAAATAGGTATATATATATATATATATATGGGTTTTATAATGATGTCATTTTTTTTATGTCTGTAGGTAAGTATATATTTTTTCAGGTTGAAGGAGTCGAACAGGAGTTTTAGAGCTTATAGTTGATTGCAAATTGGTTCTTGTTGATATTCTAAAAAGGTCACTTTTTGATTTTCCTAATACAATTAAATTAAAACCGTAGGTAATTAAAAACTACAACTATATAAAAATAACGAAAAGTTGTTATAAATCGGAGAATAATAATACCAGAGAGTTAAAATGTACATAAAATAGTAAATACTATAGCACTATATATATATATACTGATATGAGAAAAAATGCAAAGCTTTTTGACTACTTTTCAGTAATTTTTATAAAATTTCAAAATTCGATTCGTTTTTTTTATGCATATATGTATATACTTTTTGGGTTACACATTTATTGTAGTTGGTATTTTAAAAAGATAAATAATTTTCAGTTTTCTCATAGTAGTTTTCTTATGCGCAAAGGAAAACTATCGAAAATAACCGTTTCTTGTTATAAATCAGAGAATAATATCACACCGAGTTTCGATCAGATTTATTTTATTGAAAGAAATTATTTATAAGTATGATTGTTTTCAAAATCAATACATCAATCGCCTGCACTCTGCAGTATCTTATCCGACGAGCAAATAGTATTCTTCCATCCCATACTGATCGGCGTTTTTAATAATATTATACCAAACTTCGCTCAGAATCGTTTTTGGAATGCAAAGATTTATCATTGTTTCCAAATTTAAAATAATAATAATGGGTATATAATGCACTATTCTCTCCTAGGACCGACATGATGACATGACAGATGGACTTTTTATTTTATTTTCATCACCAAGTACGCCGTTCACTTATTTATTATGTATTATATATTGAAATACTAAAATAATAATTATTATATAGTACAAAATGTAGAATATTTATTTATTCAATCAAATATAATATATGCACATACAATATTCGTGTTTCAATAATCATGTATTTTTTACCGTTCTGCACAGCACACGCGCTGCATCAGTTTACTGCACTATATAATATTATATTATGTATAGCATTATAGAAGTACTTACCTAAAAGTCTATATATATATATATATATATATAAGTACTGATCGATGGAATAATAATGATATAATATACCTATAGTATATGTGATATACATTATATATGTACGACTAAAAGAAAAGAGTAGTTAAGTACTTACACACAATCTGGTAATAATATCGAAAGTAACATTATATTGTATATGTAATATACATTATACCTATTAAATAATATAAATTATTATACTAAACATACCTATCTATATTTGTATTAGGTATATTGTACAATGTACAATATATATGTATTATATGTACCACGCCGCGTATAATCACGACACGCGTGGAACGTCATTAATCGAAGCGCTTAAATGTGAAAAAGAATCATGGCGAATTTATACCACTCTATGTAGGTAGGTAATAGGTAATAACCACTAGTGCTAACCACTATAACTATATAGGTAATATCGATCGAGTCCATTAAACAGTATTGTACGTGCACAGATCCATTAGAGAAAAGAACAAGCATGTAAGTCATATTCATATTGACTATAATGTAATTTATGTACCTATATAGATAGATACCTACATGGCTATACATATATATAATACCTATACCTATATCATAGCACGTGATTATTTTATTTAACTTAAAATATCCGTGTGCGTCCGTGTGCATCGAACTAATCACGGATTAGCAATTTGCCAAGATCGACGGTCGAAATTTATTCTGAAAACTTGTTTATCAATTATGTAGGTATATGTATAAATAGTATTTATCAAAACATAAGTAGGTGACTGGTATATATATATATATATATATATATAGGTATATTATAAGATATAACTTTTACCGCTTAGGTACTCTAGTGTATAACAAAATAAATACGAAATTTGTGACTTTATGCTTGTCATATTATTTGTAGTTTTATTATATTAATCGATTCACACGAATAGGTTATCTATTAATTATTTGGATAGAAAAATGTTAATTTTTTCCATAGATGAATAAATCGCTTGAAATCTTAATCTTCACCACCGGCCCGGCTAGCTCAGTCGGTAGAGCACGAGACTCTTAATCTCGGGGTCGTGGGTTCGAGCCCCACGTTGGGCGAGTAAATTTTTTTTGTATTTTTTCTACACATCAAATAAAATCGTGTTTACTCTTTTTCACAGTGATATGTAAAAGTCCACTTTTTTTTTTTTTATATAAACATATTATTTTATAAAACATAATCGTATACAATTTGAATGATACTAATTAATTTTCACAAGAAATCTTATGCTTAAGTATATAAATTTTCTTTTGCATGCTTCAAATATAAGTTTGTAGTAGGTATACGTTTGTATCAATTTGGCATTATATTATTATTATTATTATTATTATTGTTATTATTATTCTAGTCATTCTGTTATACGAAAAGGGAGGGAAAAACGTGTTACCCATAGGCAATTTTAAAAAGAAAGAAACAAGTTAGGAAAATCCCTTCTGCGAGCGTACTAAATTTCCGGTTTCTACATACGTACTTTTAGTTAATATATAAAAACAATAAACTATAATGCCATAAAAAAATTTAAAATCAATATTTGTTTAACCTAATATATTTTTATGTATAGAAACATAAAACCAACAAAACGAATACAATTTGTAAATATTTATATTGGTCATTGACATAATATGGTTATCACGGAAACAAAATTGTGAGAACAGACGAATGTATAATTTATACACGTTACACGTTACATTTCCCGGTTTCTACTTCCCTGCTCAATATATGATTAACTAAATTGTAAGGACGTTCATTTAATGAATCAAAAATATCTCTAGTAACTATGTATAGTTGCGCGGTAATAACTACTAACTATATAAATATAAGTGTAAAATAACACTTCAATTAGTGTTTAGAACCAAAATTTTCGGATTTATGAAGAAATAACCATTATTTTAACAACTATTGTTAATATATAAATTTTGAAAATCAACAAATTACCTCTTCAAAGTACCATGCTGATAAAATTGTACACCGAAAAATGGGTACTGATTGCAAAATTAGATCATGACTCAAGTCTTTTGCTCGCAGAAAAATATAAAACAAATAAACACCATCGTAAAACGAGAAAATGTTTTGCACAGCTCAAAATCCAAAATTTTGTCATTTATATTAATTTTTAGCCATTTAGGGCATTATTTTTAAGTCATGAAATTCTATTTCCAGTCATTGTCGTTTAAAATAAATGCATCTACAAAAATGAATTATAAGTACTTGAGTTTTTAAAAAATCAATATTTTTTGGTTCTGGAGCGGTCCAGACCCCCTCTTGTGTACATACGCCACTATATATATATATGTTATTATAATACTGAAAAAGTACCTATTTTATTCTTTCATGTCTAATCTTGTGTCTACTGAGTACGTACTTATTCATTTTCAAGCTCCCCCCCCCTCCCTCATTGAAAAATCCTGCGTACGCCACTGATCTCATGCATTTTGCAACTAATTCGCAATACGTATACAGCAATCGATAATTATATAGTTTTTCGTATATTTGACTATACCTATACTATAATAATATGTTTAAAAAAAAATAAAAACCTATATAATTAATATATGTATAAATTTACTTTTTTAAATTAATCACATTATTTTTATTTAAAAGAAAAAAAAAATAGGACACCTACATTATAATACTGAGAATTTAGTATTATATTTTTGTATACTGTGTATATATACGAATACGCACGTTGCAGTGTATAATAACAACAATAATTTATCAATATTGTTAATAATTATGAACATAATTTGTAAGTAGTAAAATTCTAGAACTTCTAAACACGACGATAAGGACTAAAATTATAAACAATATAGAGTTGTACTAGATTACTAAGTCGATTTTACAAATAACAATAATAATAATGTAAGAATTTCATTATTTTTTTTTTTTTTTTTTTTATATAGTTACATTTTTATTAGCTGTATTGTTACTCTGATAATGATATAATTATCTGAGGTCACGTGCTCTGAAATGACCTTATTAAAATAATAATAAAAACCAAAATGTTGAGAGAGGTTGGAGTTTCAAAAACCGATGTAATATATCAATCATAGTGGTGGCATATTATTATTTGTATACGCACGTAATAATAAAATCATGTATGTTAGCTATACAAACGCTATAAAATAGTTTCGCACTTGAATTTTAATAGTTTATTTTTTTTTAAATTATTATATGATGTTAGTTTGAAAAAACCGGTGTGAAAAAAATGTACAAAAAACTCCGTCGCCCAACGTGGGGCTCGAACCCACGACCCCGAGATTAAGAGTCTCGTGCTCTACCGACTGAGCTAGCCGGGCAGTTGAACAAAAATTGTAAAAACGTTCATATTTAACAGTAATACATTTTAATCGTATCTTATACTAGTAGGTACCTATATTATTTATTTATATTAATATATTATTGAAAAAAAGTACTATACATAAAATATATTATTACTTTATGATCATTTCAGTACTATATTTTATTATAATTATTTATGTAATGTTCATATAGGTACTCGATTCGCACCTATTACAATGTTATAATTATAAATTATTAATTATTTAAGTATACCTGTTACCTATATTAATATTAACGAATAGGTTTACCTACCTACACGTTTACATAATATCTTCAGTGTCATTCAGTAGGTACTTAAAGAAAATTGTATACACTATACAGGTATCATAAAAATAAATATTGACATTTAAACGTGGGTTTTATGATTGTTATAAGTAGTAAATAATTATTAATCAGTTTTGACTATTTATTGTACTTTTTCCGAAAAAAATATAAACTCACAAGACACGTAATTCAACACAAATTATGTTTATAAGTTTATAAATATTATGAGCTATAAATTATTTTATTTTCGTTTTATAATGTCTAGTGTCTACCCAAACGCAGTGTTTTTTTTTTAATACGCATATTTTTACGAGCGTCTAGAGACAGCGTCTCTTATCTTATATTATTTTTTATCAGTTATCATTTTATCAGTATCGTACAGTGTTACTGCTACAGCTAATTAAAAATATACATAATTATTATGGAGTTGGAAACAGTTTTTCTTGATTTTACTTTAGTACAAGGTAAATAAATTAGGTTTTGATATATCAAATATTTATTTTAATCAATTGTAGAATTCAATAATTGGAAAGAGAAAGAGGAAGTAGACTCTTCAACGAGATACGTGCAGCAATAGCGTACACATGGAGGGGGGATATGGGGGATAGATCCCCCCTTGACCCTTTTTTTTAGAATTTTTTGCCTTTATAGTGTTTTTGTAATGAAAATATTTTTATCAATTATATTTTATTTTGATGATAACAGTATCACAAAATATATTCTTATTGTATAAGTGTTAGTTGGTAAATTGTAATGGTTCGAGGTTGGAAGTAAACTTTGTAAAAAATATATTCATCCCCCCTTCCCCATAGGAAATGTAGATTATGGCCATATGTACATATGATAAAACGCATCATTCTTCAAACATAAGAAAATAACTAATTCAAATATAAGGGTAGTACAATATGGTTAAAAATTAATTTCCAAATTAATTAAATTTTGCTGTTATTCGGCATTTTACAATCGCGTGTCGCCGGCTGAAGAACCGGTAAACTCACGGGCCAGCGACAACCAACATCCTCAGTTTACTTACATAATATATAATATAGACAAAAAAAAAACAAAACCCGAACACCGGTCGTGTATTTGAGTCCTAAAGATGCATTTTTATTCATTACTATTATTATTATTTTATTATCTTTTTATGCTATTCAGTTATTCGAATAATAATTATATGACCATCTTAATAATAAAGAGTTCTAATTGAATGGTACACAAATATTTAACAATTATTTAACGAATAAGTATTTATATATTATACTTTGAGTTGATAGTCGATACTCGATGCAGGTTGAACATTTTTATATCTGAGGATGGTGGGGGTTTAAGCGATGAAGTAGGCATCGGAAACTTCTTATTGCAACCATTTTGTACCTATATCACAGATTAAATGAAACCAGATTGTGCACTCGGGCTCAGAATAATACAATCGTGAATAAGATGCTGTGATTGGGTGCCCGCTAAGTGGCGTATCCAGTTACAATAATTAAATTTATTGTACGCTTCATTTACAATATATTTGCTACACTGACCGATTTAATCTATATATAAATCTTGAACATTATTTACTGTTTATAAATGATAATAAATAATATTAAGATTTAAATCATTAGAAAAAAAGACTTAGATTCTAACATGTGGCAACACTAATTTGGGGGCTCGATAGTAACGAATTCGATTTGTTTTCGATAAACATTGAGTGCACAATCTGGTTTCATTTAATCTGTGACTATATTATTATATATTTCTCATGCTGTGTGGGTTTCACTCGGGGTTTACAATACAAGTTTTACAAGTCAAAAATTTAACATAAATAGAATATTTGACGGTTTAAAAGAGATAAACGACGGATTTTATGTAATTAAAAAAATATTTATTATAAATATAAATTGGACGGTGCCCGGGTAAAAGGAATAAGTCCATTTTAATAATTTTTTTTTCTTTTATTGCAAATTCTTGTAGATTTTAATAATCCACATCGATTGGCATAAAAAAAAAAATAATAATATTGAAGAACATACCTGTATGGCAAAAATATTCATACAAATTTTTAATTTATGGATGTTTTGACATTTTTTGTTTAGTTTCCCGAAAGTAGTGTTTTTGTACTTAATTCCTTTTACCTGGAGACCGTCCAATTATTACCTCAAGCACCTAAATATTTTGTTAAATTATCTAATTCTATAATTAAATAAATAATTTATAACCAAATTTGATTACAACGTTTTAATTTGTGAATTTTCGCAGGTTTTTGTTACTTCGTAAGAATATGCTCGGGTAATAATCTTCTCGAAAATATTCTCGGTAACAGAGAATATTCTTTATACTCACATCATTACTCGTAACTATGTACTAGTAACCAGTGGTTAAAGTGGAAAATTATTGCAGGGGGGACTAATGCTTATGCAAAAAAAAAAGAGTCCCTTGAACCGTTAAACCTTATTCAATTTTGCTTTGAAATTTTTCGGACACTAAGAATCTCTGAAATCAAATTGTCATTAAAAATAATACGTAAATATTACACATAACACATTTGTGGTTTTTACCGAAATAGTTTTTTTTATAATATAGATCTTGCAAACAGTTTATAACTAAATACCATTTAATAACTTGTTTTATTTAATTTTTTTATATTATGTACAAAACAACAAATTCTATCTTAAGCTTCAAATAACTATTTAGATCTATTGATACTATATACTATTGATAGACTATATTTATAGTACTCTAAAAATATAGTAAAATATTTTTAAACTGATGGATTTTTATTTATTTTTAAATTTCATAAAAATTTCTTATACAAAACCCTTTAAAAATCAGTTGTGTGGTTATGTGGTGTCCTCTTAATAAATATACATTAACACCTAATTTTTGGTACATATAGATAAAATATAATGTATCATTTTAAAATATATTAAATCTATTATTACGATTTATGGTTATTTCTTCTTGATTCCGAAAATGAAGTCTAGGAACTTGAAATTTTCATAAAGTAGGTTTATGAGTTTTAGTATATTAAAAATATTTAGGATTAATCAAAAGAATTATTGAGTTTAAACTTGAAAATTCATTAAAATCCCTTATTTTAACTTTGGTTCAGTGTAAATATGTATTTGAAATTTGCTGCTTATATTTTGAAAATGCATTGCGTTCCCCGTGTTCCTGTACTTCAGCATCTAGACCTAGATAGGTACTTTAGTAGACAGGAGTAAAAGCTTGAACCTTGAATTCTTGAGGAAGCAATTATCTGGACAGATAGATTCTCCCAATTTGTTATCCAAAGTAAACGTCAAGGTTTCTCGACGACTTTCATTCGCTCTCTTCTTTCTTTTACTGTTTCTACGCCCACTACTAACGATAATATACGATCAAAACGAACCATTAATTTGTGTTGTTTAACGCAAGCCAATAAGGAAATTTTTTTTTTTTTTTTGTATTAAATATTGTACATGTTTAATTGTTATACCTATATTTATATATTTTTAACTTTAGTGGGTTAATTGTAAATTGCCCAACCAGGCATTATTGTAAAATAAATAAATACATATAGGTATTAAATTTAATATATAGGTAGGTACCTATAGTATTATATTGACGTTAACAAATTTCTTTTTTTATTTTTTTTTTACAGTAATAGGTCATATAGCTGTTAAGTAGTTACGTATTACATCATTTACATCGAGCTTTCCATGGACATTTTTACCAAATCCCTTGTAAGTTACAGTATTATAATGTATATTCCTATAATCCTTGGATGTGTTTTACGCGATAAATATGTAAGTATAATAATCACTTGATCTCGGATTTGAAATTTGTATGATATTTTTTTGTGGTTGATCGTATGATATGCTAAGTATATTAGACAGTATACACATTATGATTATGATATTTTCATGATTACGTGGATAAAGAATACACATTTTTTTTTATATATTTTGACATTTAGGATTGACATAAGGATTTATTTTACGATTTTAACTGCATATTTCATATTTCAGTACTTATTCGGGTTTTTATAACAAAATATAAATTTGGTTAACATTTTTCTAGAAGTTTTCTATATATTCATTTTTAATTTTGATATTTATATTTTTCAATTGATATTGAAATAACTTGAAATTTATAAACGAATTTCAATTTATATTGTTCATACTCGTATAGTTACAATAACATAACTAATTGGTATTTAGCTAATAATAACTATATTTATGTGTTATTATATTACATATGAGCAATAAAATATACTATATTATTATAATAAAATAATTCCACAGATTTTATAGTCTCGTACAATATATCACATTATGAGTATATATTTATATCGTCCGCAATATTATGCATAATATATATTATATTGTGTCACAGACTTCATGTCGTGGGTCGTCGTTATGATATTGACGCATCTCACATAATATACGCACATACAACTATACAAGAGACGTATAGTGTGTCGTGTCACGTGTGTTCGGGAGCACGCAACAGGCCGAAATGGGACGAGCACAGTATAATATAATATGGTATACGCACTGCACTCGGTATATTATACGACATCGAAACGACCCTGGAAAAAAAACACACACACATCTGGTAACGTTTTTCTCTACCTGTTTTTTTTTTTCTTCCAATGTACACTCACTCGCGGTCGTAGGTACTCTCGGTATAGTGGAAAAAATTTGTTTACGATCTCGGAACACGCATCGAACGACCGGCTAATATACATACATACGTGTATTATATATACGATATAAACGCCTGCAATAAAGTACGATTTATAAACATATTATAATGTGTACGTTAAACGTGTGATCTTGGTAAAAAAAATAAATGTCCGAAAGTTACATACACCCTGTATATTATTATATAATACAATCTAATAATATTATTGAAAAATTAACTCGTATATTTACCATGACTCGCAGGGACGCGCAGAAGGGTCAAAGACCCATATTGTTTTAGAAGTCCAGCTGATACGTTACTTTTATCTTATCTCTATAACTATATAACATTTACAGTCCCTAAAATATTCTGATTTTTTAGTGCACATTTTATCAATTTCTTATCAAAATTGTATATAGAATTGGTTAATTTCATTAACATATTATACTTACTAATTTCGTACTATATCCTTGAACTTTTCATTCACTTAAATATATAGACTTGGTATTTCCCAGGATGGAAATACAACTAGTTATCTTAAACAAACCTGTAATACTTTTAAATTTTACCAATCTAAAATGTTGTTCTAATTTTATAATTTAACTACTTAATTCTCAGGCTTTGAACGTATTGCAGATGTCAACTATCCAAATTATGTAATTATCGGTAGACGATTTTTTCCTGTAAAATACTGTTTATTTGTAAACTACTTGTTATGTGTTAACTTCATTTGATCAATACTATTATCAATACTGTTGACTATTACTATTATTATTAATATTCGTTGTTTGACGTGAAAGTTGGTATGGATATAAAAATCTATTCCATCTATTCTCGTATATAACATATATAACGTATATAATATATATAATATTTAGTATCTACTGAAAAATCGCATTTTATAATGATTGTCTTTCTTGGGCCGTATAGAACTTTAACGTATAGTCATAGGACTTACGACTATCGAGTGTTCTAAATATACGGCAATTATTATTAACGTTTGCAATTTATAGACTCCCTGGATACTAGTAGATAGTTTCCTCCCAAAAATACAACATCTGCTTACACTAAAATATCTAATTGTCTACATGTTGACTTATTAGTTATTACGATGTCTATTATTGCACTTTTATTGTGTGCAGATCTCAAAATTTCAAAGAAACGCTCGAAATAAGTAAAAATAAAATTATTTAACACTGTACATAAAAATGTGCCTATGCATAAAAATATATTCTTATACTTATATACTCTAATTATGAGAAGATACTGCAGTAGGTACAAAGTGTAGGTGCAGCAGGATGAGGGTGTTAGCGTCGAATTAGTCAAGAAACATATTATATTATTTATTTTTACATAAAGTTGATCATAATTAATGGCTATTAGGAACAATTTTATATTTGTATGTAAAGCGAATATACAAAAATACACGCAAATAAAAAACTATAGATATTAGTATAGATAAGGTGTACGACAACAATAATACGACACTACAAATTACAATATTTGTATAATCATGTGTACGATGACAACGCCAATCAAGTACATTTGTAACAAAATACAGAAAAGTTAAAATATAATATCGTATAATATTTATTAGAAATTCAATTACGATGTAGATAACATACCTATTGCTCACTGTAAATAATTAAGACGCCATAATTCATTGCAAGGTAGATTACACATGAAGTAATAACTAAATTTTAAAAGTATCTATTATCATAGATTAAACTTGATCAGATAGAATATTCTTCATAGTATTATTGACAATAAAATCAAACAGGTAGAAAGACAAATCATTTCTTTTCTCACCACAGTATATAAATATCAAGAAGTACGTAGGATCTAATTTGTATATGCGATTACGAAATTATTATAAAATGTTTACTCAATATCACAATACATAACGGGAACGAAACTTCTCATGATAACTACCCGTACATGAAACCATCGTAATCCTCAGGACCTCGTAATTGGATATTAGAAATGGTATCATATTTTTTACAGCCCTATAGTACATCACCTCCTCCGACTTTCATGATATGATCGTCCCGAAATAAAATAGAACAACAGTTATGTAATGTAGTTATTATCAGACAAATAAGTTTAATATCAATTGCAGCTGATTTTAAATGGCAGCTCCAGCGTTCAAGGCAATGACGACAGGATTAAGAACAATATTGTTTTTATTTCAAAAATGCGTTGGAAATCCTGAAAAGCATATAAATCCTTGAGAAAATTTCGCTAATTATAAGAATGGAAGAAACGTTTTTCCTGACACACTGTTGAAAATTAAGGGGTGGATTGATTACATTATCAGTAACCTAAGATGAGAATGAATGTACTATTTATATATTTTCAATCTAAACAAGCAAGTACATATAACAGGTAACATTACTTTATAAATATGAAAAAATATTCTACAAAAAAGCTTGAAATTTAATAAATTATAAAAAGAGGTGCTCTCATTGGCGAAACGCATTAATTTAAAAACTGATTGTTCCTTAAATAATTAATGCTATAGATGGGAATGTAAAAAAGATAACTTTTGTGTGAGTTATATACTGGAACACGGAAATTAATACAATTAAAAAGTTAAGGAGTAACAATAAAATCAAAAATTAATTTTCTCGAAAAGGATAGATTAGCTTGAGTTCAACTATCAGATAAGGAAATAAGATCTAAATAATAGAGTATGGGCAAGTAATCATGAGTAGGAGAATGAACATTAAGTGTATACGTAAAAACTTACGCTACATACTCTCAATTTGGCATTTATCATTTGCTGTTTGAGGATTCCAGAAAACAAGCATAATATACTCTTTAGAATTGATCAAACAAATTAGCAATAGAGCATCTTAATGGAATCAAAAAACTTAAATTCTGAACATAATTGTTTGACGAACCCATAGCATTTTCAAAACTTTGCACGTAACTCTTTAGATATGAGGCTGAAAAGTCAACAAATGATCAAAAGTTATTCCAAGATCAATAACTGAGCCAGAAGAAACAAATAATTTGGTACTATGTATGGAATAGGTAAAGGTAATCATAAGATGATTTAAGTGAAGTTTCGATGTTTTTGTAACCCCCGTTGTTATCGTCGTCGATTATCTTTCAGTTGTTCTGTTCATATAAAATTAACAACAGTGTTTTTCCTAATAATTCAGTATAAAAGGAGGGTTTTCTCTTGCATGTCGTGCGCTAATTACCATTTCTCAGTCAGTCCGAAATAAGAATGTATCGACAAGTGATAATTGATAATGATAATATTGTACTTCGATTGACTATTAAATCTGCATAAAACATAAGACCATCTTAGCTATACATCTATAGTATCTACATATTATGTAGTATATAGTAGGAGTCGGGGCCGGATTTATAATTTAAAGATCAGTGAAGGCCCAAATAAACAGAAAATAAGAAGGGTCATTCGTGTAAACTTTTCCAAAAGTTCTAGAGAAATTATCTATATTCTAAAATGGTGGAGGCTCCCATCTGATAGGAACCCTGGGGCCATGGCCTCATCGTCTTCTAAATCCGAAATTGGTAGGGGTTCTTGAACTTTTATTGGATCGCGATTCGTAGATATAAAAAAATAATCACGGACCCCTTCCCCTTATAATAATTATATAGAACTAGCTATTTCAATTAGTGTCTATTATTATAGTTACTTTAGATAATATGTATTTTTAAGATTCGGATAATTTAGTTAATATTATAATATGTGTGAATTGTAAATTTTTTATCAAAAATATATTTTATTTAATTTTTAGTCTTAGTTTTTAAATAGAAAATATATTCAGATCCAGCCTACGAGCCCACTATTGTTTTGATTAAATTGTAATGCTAGCAGCCATGAATTTGGAATTACAAGGTTCAAACGTTGAATGCATTGAAATGGAGGTTCCAACAAATTCCAATACTAGTATTCAACAATACGACCAACCAAGTATAATTATTTTATTATTGGACAAGTTTTAATAAGTTCAACTATTAATGTAATATTAACTTTTACAAACGACTGTAAGCAGATAAATTCAAAATTGAAACGAATTTTAAAAACCCAAATGTTTCACGTGCTACAGTTGCACAAATTACGGCACTTTTATGTATTTTACATAATATGTTAGACGTTCTCGGTCTCCTATACAATTTTATACATGCTCAAATAATAATATAGCCATAATATAGGTAAAACACGAGGTTATTAAACTGGACACACCATTTTATTTTACAATACACGAAAATAAAATATAAAAATCCAAATGATAATCAACTGTCGTCCGTCGTACGCAGCCAAGTAACAATTTAATGGAGTGATTTTTTTCTTAAAAAAATATGACGGTTGATTTACGTGTCGAGAGAGAAAGAAAAAAAATGGTCAAAGCGATTCACTGTTACCCGCCCGGTATATGCCCGCCGTTCATCATCGTCACCGTCGCGGTCGTCTCCTCACCCGCGCATTTTTAAATACGAAATTTCACACACGTTCACTCGTCAGTCAAATGACAACAGTAGACTTAGTTACAGCTCCAAAATATAATTATATAAAATGTATTTATTTATTTAATAATATATCTAATGTCCTAACTTAACTAACTTGGAAAATAAAAAATGACTTTTTTAATGTACAAACTAATATAAATTTAAAATTACAAAACTGTTCGCTATAAAATTCCTACTCAACTCATTCCACCCGAAAATTGTGTATAATTTTATATACATAAATCAACCTTACATTTTTTTTATACACATCTGAAAAGAAGTTAAAATTGTTTGATATTTTTTTATCGCTTTTATGTAGTATTATAGTTAATTTTTTAGTATACAATTTGGCAATAAGGCTATTTTTTCCGATTTTTAATAATTTCGGATCATTTTCAGTGGGTTTCCTTTACGTTTAAGAAATTACTGGAAATATTACCTCATTAAAGTATGAACTAGATTTAATTTTCTATCAAAAAGCTAATAAAGTTCCACATATGGATATGACTTAATACTTATTAAAAAATGATAATTAATATCTTTGAGGGGGTTTGGGACGAGGGTGAATCCTTCCCACGGGTCTATTCGTAGTGTAAAGTGTGCAGTAAGAATTTGTTTATATTTTAGGCGCTGCATGTAACTAACATTTCCCAGCATTGAAAGGCAGTATACTTGAAAATAATATTATACCTAATACCTATAGTATGATTGTTTAAAAAATTTGACTTAGTAAAATACTTGGTGTATTATATATTGGATTCTGTTGAAAAAAAAACCTCATTTCTAATTTCTAATCATTAGTAAGGGTTTATCGACTTATTTTAGAATAAATTGAGATAAAATTATATATACGATAATTTACGGCACAGTGCATGAGTATACTGTTAATGTCGTACACTCAGTGTGCAGAATACCCTCGAGGTTCTCAGACGTACGGCAGTAGCTCTATATTAATATATAGGTTGTAGTTTTATAGGTATATACCAAGTACCGGGTACGGCGTATACGAGTTTAACGATGTCTTATCGCACAATGAGTAGACAGAACTATATAATGACCCAACAGTCATGAGTAGGCGTAATTATCTATAAATACATCTATATACATACATATTGGATATGGTTGTAATTTCGTGACACGTGCGTCTTCTTCAGTGGCGCCATATTGTTGTGATGCCGATTATAAAAATCATTACGATTCGTCCGTTCGTTTTTGTTTTTGTATATGCGACCACCATTATATAGATCATTCACTTTCTTTTGCTAAATCCTAAATAAAAAACATAAGTATATTTTTATATTAATATTAGCTTAAATTTTGTCATTACCTAGAAGGAGACTGGAATTGAACATTTTGGAGGGGAGGCTTTTATTTTATTAAGTCACAATAAATAGCAGACATATTATATTTGGGGGGGGGGGGAGATCACTAGATTTTAGATGCTAAGATTCCTTGACCTATGACCTAAGATCCTATAACCATTATGTACTAATTAATTACACATTATAGATGAATAAAATAAGTATCAAAATTAGTGCCTGGTAGATTTGGAGTAGGTAAATACTTGAAAATAATAGTCGATTTTCCTTTCACAACATTGCGGTCCTCTGTCTATCACTTTACACATATTATAATCCTTCGCTTTGAGTAAATATGTATTTTTTTATCTATACTCTCTTTCATAATATTTTCGTTGATCACTGATAAGAGAAAAAAAATTGAATATTTTTAAAAATATTTTACAGTTATATTATATTTACATAAAATATGTACTATTTAAGAGACATGTCTAATATTATTGTATGAATAATTAGAAAAATGTAAATAATTCCGAATTATAGTCCTTATTATATTATATTATATTATACTCTTGCAACTGTGCAAATGACATACATTTTTCATAAATGTTTACAAAAGAGATCGTGGGCATACACACAGCATAATATAGCATACAACTGACGACAAAAACATCCCACAAAAGTAATTTTCATCTACATTATCTAAATTTTTCTCACTCGCATATAAACTCCCATGAAATTTCCCTTATGTTTTCAATCTTTCTTCTATTATACCTAGCATATTATTTTATGATTAGTTTATATATAGATACATATAAGTTTAATTAAATTACTAAATAGCTAGAAATATTGATGTTATATGTTAGAAATGGAGAAAACAAGTTTTTTAAATTTGCTAAATAAAATAAGGAAAAACATATACATTTAGCTTAAGTTTAGTATCCAAGCTCAGTGAATTTTCAACGGACGGTTCAGATGATAATTAGATAATGGTTAATTTTATAGCAAGTGTCAAAGAGATCAGAAACAGGTACGCTCAGGAAAAAAAGTTAGAGCGCACGCACGCACGCACGCACGCACGCACGCTTTCAGTAATAATAATAATAATAATAATATTATTATTATTTATAGGTTAATGTTATGTTGTTGTAGTAAACCATATACGATTAGATCAGCACGTGTGCGTTGCACTATTGAATAACATAATATTATTATTAAATTACGCACAATATATTATTATCATGTTTATATATTAAGATTTTACGATATTTGGAAAAAGTCCAATATTTTTTTCACCATTGTATATTAATTTTTAATTGTTGCGTGTATCCCGCTGTCACTGCACCGTACGGTAAGTATAAAAATCTTACATATAATAGGAAACGTTTTCTCAGGCCAGTAAAAAAAAATATAAATATCCAAACAAACCAGAACTTTTTACCAAGGAAAACGGGGAAGATAATATTTTCAGATTATCCTAAATAAACTGAAATCTGATATATATATATTTTTTTTTTTTGGAAATTATACTTTATTTTCTGTATTCTAGTTTATTGTAATTTTGTATTAAAATTTTAAATACTGCATAATCTTAAATTAAATAGATGATTTATGTAGTATAAATACCAGTATTGATTGTAATAAAATATAATTTCAATTTAAATATTAAATAATTAAGGTTGGGTCAATATCGTGAACATCAGATCCATGCCATAAGCTTATTTATCTGCTTCATATTAGATCTGCGCTTTATGTCAAAACCTCTTACGCATAGATAAGCAAAAAAGGGGCAGGTATTATGAAAAACAAAATTAATTTTCCACTCGTATATTCCATTTTATATCTGTAATAATTAATCCTATTATTACATTTCTATTTATGAAACTATAACCAAAATATTCATAGATTAAACGGAAAAACGAATGTTATAATGACATTTTTTAACCATTACATCTTGTCTAAGTATTTCAATAGGCATACTCAATAGGAAAGCAATTTACGTAATTTAGTTAAGGCATATCATCAGGAATGTTTTAAAATGTATATCAGAACCGATAATATATTATTAAATAATTATACCATAGGTTAATATCTGCACTTTGTTTTCTATTATATAAATATACAATAAAAGCGATAAACGTGATATTTTTTCAAGAACTCTGGGGAAACTCATACATTTCCACTGACACATTGTCAGGTTACCTAACAATATTAACAAATAAACAAAACGCTGGTACAGAAAATTGTGATAAGTTAGATTAATGTTTTGAAATTTAAACCAGATATGAGTTCGTTGTTATGTTTTCAAGATTTTATCCAGAGTAAATTTTTAGATTCAAAATTCAAATTCATCGCTCTAAAATGTCAATAGTTAAATCTTTCTGATAACATGACGAAAACACGTTGAAATTTGTTTTCAAATTTAAATCCGTCAATTTAGTAACCTCACATATTTATCGATACGTGGGTCATTGCACGTGTTTTTGAACCGTCTATAGCACAATAAGCAATATCACTGCACATATCAACAGGTTTCTGCAGGTCTTTTTTTGTGGGTGTCAAACAACTGTTATTATGTTTTGTAGGTAATGATTTAGGTTCGGATAGTCGGTGACCTTTTTGATTATAAGTAAATAAAACTATATAAAGAATGAATATTTATGTTGTTTATATTTTTAGTGTATATGTTTATTTTATTGTATAAAAACGTACAAGGAAATTTACTTGAATTGAATGCAGATTTATTTTTTTAAAACGTTCATAAATATTCATGCGATGGGGGATTCCATAAACAATAGCCCGTGGTTTCAATTTAACTTTTAAGTGACACGACAAAATATGTTTATAGACATTAATAGTAGTACGATAATACAAATATCAATATTTATAAATATTATCTTATAATCCAGGTACTAGAAAAAACAATAACAAGTACAAAATATTCTTAAAACATTTGATATGGTCAGTGACCAGAACATAAGTGTGAGTTCGTAATTGAAAACTTTATAGGTTTTAGAAGAATTCCATAGTTTAAGATAATATTTTAATATAAATTTAGAATTAAGATAACACTAAGACCTCAAAAAATTAAGACCACAAATGACAACAAGATAAAATTTATACCAATTTTAGGACAATGAGATCACTTTTATATGACATTATTTAGACCACTCATAAACTCTCAAATGTGGCAATTAGATCTACCATTATTCAAATTCGTGTGGTCTAATAAATTGTTAACTATATTTTGACATTAGATCTAACTGTCCCAATACAGGTCTTGTCCTATAAACATTTATTTTTTATAAAATCTCTTAGGATAACAATAATTAGAAATACAAAGTAGATTGACAGAATATGATGATAACCATCGAGGTAACAATATTTAGATTACATATAGACCTCTTTCAACATTTAAAAGTTGACTATTAGACCTATCAGTACTAAAATTCGTGTGGTATAATTATCACTTGAATTTTTTAATGTGTCTAATTGTCACCTCAATGGTCTTATTGTTGTTATCTACGGTCTTATTGTACCTAGATTTTTTAAAAAATGTTAAAGGGATAACAAGATGTAACTTCAATAGTCTTCTTGTTATCTTGTCATTCTTGTAAAATAAATTTAAGGAACATTTAAATCAAATAATAATAATAATAATAGATGACAATTAGACTTCAAGGATCTTTATATAGAAGAAATATATATACTATATAATTATTTATATTTTATTATATTATTATTATTGGCATTGAATAAAAATTGAAACCCATTTATTCCCTTATTCTTTGATTAAAAATATGTATTTTCATAATACGTAATGTATTGGTTTTACAATTAATGATGTGTTACTTCCAGTATCAAATTGCATCTAGTTGATACTTACTTTAAAGAGGTCATATTTTAATTTTTTCGACAAACGCAAAAGAAAAAATGACCAAAAGGTTAAGAAAAAAGAGTAAAAGCTGCACAATTTCTTTAAAATCGAATAAGGTTTTTTCTTTGTAATTCCGTATAAATAATGGTCATAACGTATAGAAATTTTCACATAAATTGTATTTAAATTTTAAATATAAAATATTCATAAGCAATTTTCGACATTTCCCCCCCCCCCAACTTTGTGCTAGTTATAGCAATTTTTAACTTTGAAGCTTTTTCGCTATAATAGGCTTTTACATTGTATATAATGTTAATAATACGTTATTTTAACTAAATTAAAAAAATATCAAAAATCGGTACTCTCAAATTGTTTTATTAGCCATTTCAATTTTTCAACATGTGTTGAAATTTCGGTATGAAAAATCTTTGAATATCAGGGAAAAAATAGATCTATACACTTGAAACTTTCAGTTTTCACCCAAAAACGTATATATAAGTTATTGATGGGCAAATTCGGTCTTGGTCTTGCAGTCTTGGTCTTGGTCTTGTAAAAATGCAAGACGAAGACTGCACCAGAACTAGCAAGACCAAGACCAAGATTGTTATTATTACATAGCAAGACTGAAATAAAAATCTTATGCAACACCAAGACCAATACTTGACTGCAAGACTCTTGCATGTCTTGCTTTTATACAAAATAAAAATTAATAAATTAAATATATATATATATATATATATATATGTAAGTATAAGTACACTATTTACAATTCCACATCGAATCTCCAGATTTCTCGTAATGCAATCATCAATATTCTATTATAATATTATTATCGGAAAATATTATCGTCTATGGATTATATGGGACATGGATAAACAAATTTCCTACTATTTCTCGAAAGTTCGATGTTATCGAAAACAGTCCACTACATATTAGTACACGGGCACCTCACTATTATTTTTTTCTGGTCAATATCGTCTACTGTCAACCATCGTGCGCAGTGATTTACCGTGTCGTAATTTAATAATACATAAATAATAATAATTTAATAAGTGTAACTTGTTTTGATGACGGAAACTGATTAAAATGAAAATAAAAACATATTTTTTATTTCATTGTGATTATTATAATTAATTACAATACAATAATAATATATAATATGTAGCTAAAATAAATTCGTTTTCATTGTCTAAGAGAAAAGATATATTATATTATATACGTACCACGGCCGTTACAGAGGTCCTTAACGGCAGGGGCAATTGTTTAGTACTAAGCAAAAATATAAGGTCATCAATCTGTTTTTTCATACCGTTTCCTTAACAGCACAAAGCACCTCCCGAGACGGTCTACAATTTTCGAACTTACGCTTAACCTCCAAGCCACCTCCAGTGGTACAAACGTCATCGGAGTTGTAGGTACCTACATAAATGCTCGAGTAATGGTATACGATTACAGGTACGGCTAAGGAGAGGAAACTTTTTGAATCACAGCAGCACATTCAATAACGTCCAGAACGAGCTCAAACCGGTGTCAAAATGTGTTGTACACTATAAGGTACCTATATAACATACTAAAAGCAACTTTTTTGAGTAGTCCATAATCGAATTTTGAATTACTCATAAGTCAAGGGAAAGTGGACCTTATAGCGTCTCGCGATTTTTTCTACCCCTCTCCCCTGTTGCTTAAATCCTCTGTACATAAGTACTAAAGACCTGCAAGGGCCGGCCCGGCTTGGCCCACAAAAAGCCCGGGCCTTTACTCATATTGGACCGGGCCTGGCCTTAGAAAAAATAAAGGGCCCGACCCGGCTTTTTTAAAGTCTTAGAATTTTGTTCGGACCGGGCCTGGGGTTTTTTTTTGTATAATTTTTCGGGCCAGACTTCGAAAAAAAACTTAGGGCCGGACCGGATTTTCTAACTTCTCACCATTTCTTCCGGGTCGGGCCTGGGTTTTTTTTTCTACAATTTTTGGGCCGGACCGGGCTTATGAAAAAAATCCTTGGACCAGACTTGTATTAGGTACTAGGTACTAAGGTGAGTATAAAATAAAATATAATTATAACAATAAGTTCACAGTTCGATGTTTGTGCAATTAAATCTATTTATACGAATTATACGTCATTAAAACCAATAAAAGTCACTATTATAATATTATATGGATATCATTATTATTTTTCACAGGAAGTACCAAAATAAAATAGAAATGTTAATTTGGAATATTTATTTATTGAAAATTCGTCCGATTACAGATTGCTACGACACTATAAGGGTAGAGGTTGAATCGTGTGTGAATTATATTTTGGACATTTTGTTTTGTTTTCGTGCTATCAACTTAATATTTTAAGGTAAGTTTTTTAATAAAATTTTATTATAAATATAAAACTAACATAATATACCTAATTTATTTTAAATTGCATAATATACATTATAGATAATATACTATGTACTCGTAGTCTGTAGGTACTAGGTAGTAGGTACCAAGTACAAACGATAAATCAAACTCAGCCCCTTAAAAATTAAGAGTATGTTGTCATCTTAAATTTATTTTGGACCGACTTTGGGCTTTTTTAACAAATTTTTTTGGATCGGGACGGACAAGGGCTTTTTTAAAACATTTTTTGGATTGGACCGGTCCGGGTTTAAGAAAAAAATCCTTGGACCGGACCGGGCTTTTTTTACGGGCCGGGGCCAGGCTTTTTTTTTATAAATAGTTTTGGACCGGGCCGGGCCGAAAATTGTTGGCCTTGCAGTTCTATAATAGGTACCCATTAGGGGTGCAGAGATAGGACATAGCGTCCTCTGGAGAACACCAAAAAAAGTGAGTTTTATTATGTTATATACCAGAGTGTATAACACACTTTGACATCAGCTCAGGTCCAATCCTAGGGACACACATGCACCTATCTTCTTCCATGGCCAGTTTCGCTCAAAAGGTCGAATGCTAGTAGATCTAATCAATTGGTTATTTTTTTGGTCATAATATGTAGCCCCCGGGATGTGTCGAAAATGTATCTCCCGGGAGTTGCTTATTATGAGCTGATTAATAATAAATTAATTGGACTGTTTAAGGAAGGTCTAGATAGTGACCAGCAGGAACTATTTTTAGTGGCGTAGTAAGAAAATTTTACGGAGGGGGGGGGTTATATACATAGAAGTTGAATCTCAGAGTTTAAGTATCGTCAGAAAATGACTTGCATATTTTTAATAATCATAATAAGGTGAGAATTTGATCTATTTTTAATGTCATTTTATGCTTCTAATTTTCTTCGAAAATTGTTTACAGAAGTATTTACTCTTCATATTTTTGGATTTTTCAACATATTATAGGAAAGTCATTATTCAACGAATCAGCTCATAATGACGTTAAAAAGTAGAGCAAGTTCTCATCTTTTTTTTATGTACCTATACCTATTTTATTTTGTTACGATCAATCTACCGAAAACCATATCTGAATTACAAAAGTAAGTAGGTATTACATACGATTATTTAACAAATATCATGATTACATAACAACGAAAAAAGCTACCGACACAGATCTATTTTTAAATTACTTTTAAAATGTACTTGAATATTTTTCAATTACCTATAAGATTTTTATTTTTCTCAAATTTCATTAAACATGCCTATATACAGAACCCCTTAAAAATCGCATGTGTGACGTCCTCTAACATAGACTACATAATGCTATACACGGCGTTTATTCCGTCGTAAATCCAAAATACGCGTCGTTGAAATGTGAAGTTTAGAATTTAAATGGGTCAATTTAGCATCATCTGTGCAGTAACCTCATATTTTGTTTTTCCCAATGGATGCCGTATATTGTTGTGGACGTTTAATACAAATTAGACGCGCAAATCTTTATCATGTCCGAGGGGATTTTTTGGCTGCATCCTAGTTGGGTCCCAAAATTAAAATATCTATACTAGTTGGGTCCCGGATAATTTTAGGTACTACACTAGTTGGGTCCCCAATGTTTTTCGGTAAATACTACACACTACACTAACATTTTCCTACCATTTTACCAGACTTAGGACTGTATACGATCTATTTTTGACGGCAGGTATGGTTAAAAATGAGGTTTTTTTCTGGAGATAATAAAACTATAAATGATTGGAATTTTACAAAATATGATATAATACAATAGAAATGAAAAAATATTAAGTGTTAAAAATCAAATATTAAAAATACATATAATATAAAATACAATTAAAAAAAAAAAATCACTTTTGTGTTGGTAAAAATTTATAAGACATTAATTTTACAAAATCTTGGGTTACAAAAACCCAATTAGTATAGGACCAAAAAAAATCCGGGACCCAACTAGTGTAATACCAAAAAAAAAAATTCCGGGACCCAACTTGTGTAGCACCTAAAACAATCCAGGACCCAACTAGTACACCTGTACCTGTGATTACCCCCTGGTGTTCGGGACCCAACTAGGACGCTCCGGATTTTTTTCCCGTTTACCATATATTGATATTGATATTGATATTGATATTGATATACAGTGTATATATACGGTCTCGAGACGATAATAATATTATACTGTATATACAACGTGGTTATAATGTACGGCGGCGGCGAGCGGTCGCACGTGTGGTGCGGCGGGTTTACTCGCTATATACCCACTCTCGCGTTCGATTCCTCCGGCGGGGCCCGGTCGGCGGCGATACGACGAAAGGGGGCAATGACTGCGGGCGCGCGCGAGCCAGCGACCGGGCGCTGTGCGCGCGTATATATACGATTTTACTACGCGTCACCGCCGAGACCCCCTCCGAGAGAAGATAGTCGTCGTCGTCGTCGTCGTCGATGTCGGGGTCGGGGTCGGGGTCGGAGTGGTCGCGGTCGTCGTTGTCGTCGGTACGCCGCCGGGGGTCATCGGCAGGCGCCACACTCGAACCTGTTTGACCCCCTCGCCCGGATCCCTGGCCGTCCGTCCCTCACTCCGTTCACCGCGGTCGCCCGTCCGACGCGCGCGCGCACCGATGACACGAGGAACGCGATAACCATTTTCCCGCTATAAACACCGTAAATTTTCCTTTGACAGCGAAAATTGTACACCTAACCTAACCGCGGGTTCCGCGATCAACTAGATTCTGTGTGTGTTTTTTTTTTTTTTTTTCTTATCTTATCACAAACGAAACAATTTACAATTTTTTCCGTAATGCATTTTTAATGCTACCTACCTATACCTATCGTTTTATATAATATGCAAAAAAAAAAAACTAATATATTTTACGATTTTTCCAACACAACACGCATGTGCGCAGTACCGGATCTAAAGAATTTGTCAAAAAAAAGGTCATTCGTCAATTCCTATATAAAAATTAAGTGATCAATAGGATCAAAAACGGGACGAAAAGTTTAAATATTTTTACAAGTATATAGTATATTTTCACGATTCGTGAAATTTCCCATTTTTATACCTTATTAAACATAAAAACTTCCCTATTTTCGCTTTTTTTCGATTTATTGGGAATTTTCCCCGCAATAAGGGAAATTCCCTGCTTTTTACCATCACTGGTCCGGCGTCAAAACGTCACCCCTCCGGGGGCGCGGGGAGTCCGACACGCGCGGTAAACGCATCCGCGGAGGGGCGACCGAACGTCGAATAACATTGTTACCTATAACATTTTTTACGAGTTTTCAAAAATTGCCAAAAAACGTGCATATTACTGGTGTAGGACCGGGCGATTGGTTGTTAACGTTTTTATAATAATCGAACGACCGCCAATATAATATAACCGAACAATATTATTAAGAATCGTGTAATTGTCGAGAAAAAATCGTGTAAATGTATTTTTTGATTTTCCAAGTAGGTGGTTTTCTAACGAAAATCTAACTTTTACGAGAGAAAACTCTCGAGAATTTGTTATAAATTAGAAAATAACAAATAAACTACAGTCACTGACTGACGACTGTAGTGAATATAGTGACTGTATAAGTGATATACGATATTTATAACAACCGAAAAAGACCGAAAAATTTCATAAATAGGATAATTAAAAAATTGAATTTTTGCTTACTTGTATTTTTTATTAACCATATTAGCTAATGCCTAATAGGAATACCCATGTTATGTACACCACAATTGTTTAATGTTACTATGATTATTATTATTATATTACATTTTTATATATTATTGTTATTAACGAATGCTACTAGGTATACCTATCATTTTAAATGATCAAGGAACAAAAAACTATTTCTTTACGCACGGAACAATTGAAACAGAAACTAAACTTGGTTCCTATTTAACAAGATGACCGGGAAATGTTACTATTAACTATTGTTAGTTTACTTATTATAAATGTTTTAATATTTAACTGCTTAAAAGTCTCTTGAACAGTTTGAACACATAAATAATAAATAATATTTGTATTAATTATAAATAATAATATTATAATATACAATTCTGATTAAAACTAGAATTATTTAATTAATTTAAAATGTTCGATTATTACGATTAAAAATACGATAATTAAAATTACGATAAAAAAAAAATTCAAGATTATTACCATTGATCAATCAATGAAAATTTTCGGATTATTTTTATTATTACAATTTAATTATTCGATTAATCCAAAATTTTAGATTATTATGATTATTTTTGATCAATTGAAAATTTTCGATTACTACGATTATTTTCGATTATACAATTAATCAATAATAATCGAAATGCAACTCATAATCGATTATAGATTATAAAATTGCATAATTGGCAATTGCCCATCCCGACTCACGTACATTTGTCGTCTTAGAATATAGTAGACTGGATACGTAAAAGTTTCAACTCGTGTTATTGAAATGCTCCGAAAGAGCGTTTTAAAAAATTGAACGATATTATTGAACTTTATTTACTTATCTTGTACTAAAACAAAATTGATTTTAAATAAAGTTCCACTTTTTAATCTGCAGTATCGATTATAAGTTACAATACTAATAATTTCTAATAAGTTATATTCACTACAGAGAAAAAAAAAACTTTTTCATGGAAAAGTTCCAAAAATAGAACCATTTCATTGATAACGCGCAAACATTAGACGAGACTTTGCATACCTCCGCATGTACTGAATTTATTAAATATAAATTTCTCATACTATATAGTCGGAACTTAGGAGGACAAAAGTGAGCTGTTATCAACGCTATTCATAGGAACAAAACAAATCAGATCTCAAAAAACCAATCAACTATGGTCGTGGCGAACTATGGTTTTTTTTTTTTTTTTTTTTATAGACATATTATATAATATTATATTAAAGTCATCATAAAGTGGATAGCGATACGTAAATATTTAATTTGGAAACAAATGCTGAAAAACTGTCACCTTCAGTCGTGTATGGATCACAGCTCATTTTTAGAGCTTCCACCCTTGATTGCCTATGTGTTCAACCCCCTCCAATAATTTTTTTCTACTACACCGCTGATTATGGATGTACTACTAACTTTATTAGGATTAAATTATAATACTAATAGCTAATGAGCTAGGTATAGAAATGTTAGAATTAAGGTTTTTTTTTACCTTTAAGTGAACTTTAGAAATTTAGAAAAAAAATGTATATAGGTACATGAATTAAATAATAATTTTATTTAACCATATACATAGTTATAATACTCATTACTACGTTGATTATACGCAAACAGCGCAAAAATAAAAAAAATGTTTTAAAAATGTAAACAGTGGGTACATTCAAAATTAACATAAATACCCCTACAGTCGTTTAACATTTTATTTAAAATAATAAATACATTTTATTTTTAATTAAACTAGCCTGTAATAATTTAATTGTATTTTAGTTAATTACGTCAATAAATATTTGTATTAAATACATTTTTTATTTTATAATTACAAATAAAAATTTTGTTCGCCCAACGTGGGGCTCGAACCCACGACCCCGAGATTAAGAGTCTCGTGCTCTACCGACTGAGCTAGCCGGGCAGTTGGTAACCTTCACTTTATAATAATAATGTAAACTGTAATAGCTACTATAATAATCTCGAAAAACATGTGTTCCGACTACCAGTATTAATAGATATGGTGATTCGCAATGCAAATATAACTATTAAAACATACCTGATGACCGAAGAATGTGATTATTTAATAAAACATTATATTATTATAATTTATAGATAATAGGTACATAGGTACGTATAATAATTATTTATTGATAATTCTACCTATACCTATACATATATATATATATATATATATATATATATAGGTATATATGTTTCAGAACCTCAATAATATTTAAATACTAGATAATACATTTTGAATTTTGAATAAATAATCAGTATAAAATAAATGTAAGTACCTATTTCAGTACCTACATACCTATAATATGTATTCTACTATAATCTATCAATAAAATCTTAAAATCTAGTTGTTATAATTTAAATCAGGTCATATTAATAGTCCGGTTCAAAACACAATTATTATCTTATTATAGGTACCTACCTATATTATATTTATGATCTTCGATAGAAAACAATTTACAAAATATTAAATAATATTAAATTTGTTTTATTAAAAATGTAGAATTATGTATAATATTGGAAATACTAAATAATTGAAGTTTAAAAAATATTTTACAAATATTAATATAAATTATAATAATAATTTTTAAACATAAAATTTCCTGTTCAAAAATACCCTTAGAGATCTAAAATATTTTTACTTTTTGGAAATATTTTAGGAACATTTTTTTTTTTTTTTTGTGCTGCCTGGGATAATAATAAAACAATAGGTATTAATATATTTAAATAAATAAATAATAATAATGATATGTTTCCGAATTGCATTATAATTTGATTCTCCTTCTCTTCTTCAGCTAATAAACTTTAAGGTACCTATACGAAACACCCGCAATAATTCTAGTTTTGTCACACCTCACTGTTCAACAAATTATTTACTCAATGAACCCATAACAAGGATAGTGAGGCTTGCCAATATGAGACTCCGTCATTTCTCTCTTAGCCTAGTATTTTCTTTTTTCTTTTGCTTAAATTGTAATTTTTATGTAATTTTTGTTTTTGTTTTGTTTTGTATACCTATGCTTATGTATACCTACTCATTTGTATAAATTGGGGTCACGCCCGTAAAAAAATAAATAAATAAATAAATAATTCAATATAGACGTTCTAGATTTTTTATATTAAATGATTATTGAATGACATTAAATGATCGCCAAATGGGCAACGACGATTGATCGAAAACAATTTTATTGTAATCGGTTAATGGAGGGTCCGACGATTAACAGATTATTGCATCATCGTGGCCTTGAAAATTGTAATATTGTTCTGGAAAGTTGAATATGTAAAAAAAAAAATAAGCAATAACAATTTTCCCTACACGTGTACCTAGGTACACCATTGTTATAGTAGTTGATAAAATGTTAAAAAAAAAAATTCAATTGAATAAAACAAATTATATCGAAAGTATCTATATAGCTATTCGTATATAAATGTCAGTGCTAGAAAAAATATCAAATTTGTAATTTATTATTTTATATAATATATTATGGTACTGTCCACAATCGTATATATGTGTGTGTGTGTGTGTGTGTGCAGTGGCGTATTTATGGGGGGGTCCCGGGTTTTGAGCCCCCCCCTCCAGATGCAAAAAAAAATCATCAAAATGTATCATTTTTTTTTAGGACCTTTTTTAGGCTTTTACAAAATATAAACTATTAATTATTGTCGCCCGTTGGTAAATTGCAGTACCGAAACGGTCAATTCTGTTTTTTTTTTTATCTGAATTATAACGGTTACCCCCCCCCCCCCGGATAAAAATTGAAAATACGCCACTGTATGTGTATGAGTAGTATGTCGAGATAAAATATAGTTACTTGAAAATTAAAAAACGCGCGTAAAAACCATTAAATGCTAAAAAATATAAAAACAAAGTTTATTAACCTATCTTTATATTAACCGATAATCATCATCAGTATAATAATATACTGTTGTATTGATTTGTAAAATATAGCAAATTATTAAATGTAATTATTTATTTTAGTATTTTTTTTTTTTTTTATCTCGCGAGATATACGTACTATAATAATATTATAGTATTAAGTATATATAATATACATATATGTAAATATTATAATAACACTTTTAATATAAAATATCAAATGTATAATAAAAATAAGTTGCATTATTTAAATTCTTGAAGGTATACCTAATTGTTAAATATTGAAGTATAATATTGATTTTGATTCGTTTGTGTATACCTACACTATATAAATTGTTGAAAAAGTAAATACGTGATGTTGCGGTTTTACTGACGATATAGGAATAGGTGTACGTATATATTATAATAGGTACCTATATACAGTGGCGGATCCAGGGAGGGGCAAAGGTGACATCCTATCCCCAAATCCATTTTTTATATTGTATTTTACTATACTTTATATGATTTATTATGTAATAAAACATGGAATAATCAGTAATCTTAACATGTTATAAAATGTCAGGCTTTTGCTCTCCCTCCCCCACAAATCTAGCACTGGATCATACGCCACCGTACCTGTACCTATCTAATATATATAAGCTTAAAGATAATAAATACAGCTATATTCATATATTACAATAAACTTGAGTATACTTTTTATACTTTCCGGTGGTATTTTCTGAACAATTTGTATGAAAAATATCTTCAAAATTCAAATAAAATGTTAAAAATATAGGTATAATAGGTATATATATGTATAATAGGGTACTCTATTAAAATAAACTGTACATTTGTGATTGTTATTCAACGCTGAAGATGACAACATTGTTATTTAAATACGCAGTCACGCAGTTAAAACTTAAAAATGTATAATTTTCAATGTATTATAGTATTATTATTAGGGAACGGATTTATTATATGCACTAAAAACCCTCAAAATATACTTTAAAAAAGACTATAATATGCTTAAAAATGTGCATTTATTTTTAAATATGCATTTAAAATTGAATATAATTGATAAAAGTGTATTAAAAAAAAGCTATTAAAATCAAATAAAATTATTAATTAATTTCATTGTCTTCGCCGATCAATTGATTCGTCTTTGACCGGTTGTAATTTTATCGATATTAAATAGTAGACCAAATAATTGCAATATAAATTATATTAATTGTAATTATAAAGTCTACTTTATTATACATTGGAAAGTTGTGAAACTCGTGATTTTAAAATGGTTTTTATTTAAACCGTAATTTGACAAACTTTTATAGCTGGAAATAAGAACACTTCAAAATCTAAGTTAAAAACAAAAATATGTACATAAAATAAAAATATGCACTAAAAAATGACAAATATGCAAAATAAAATTGGGATAACATTTTTATAAGATTGATATAAATTGTGCACATTTCTTATCAGATTTCAAATAGTCTATTCTAATAAATATATGCATTTACATATAAATCCGTTCCGTAATTATTATAGTAGTGTATTAGGTAATTCAAATCGATGATTTTTTTTATCAGTCTATATAGCACTCGTTATAGAATGCCTGCGTTCATGATGCAAATACTATAAAACATGATGGAGCTATGTGGAGTATGAGCATAGGCGTAGTGTGAACAAATGTCTTGGGGGGGGGGGGCTATAGTCCCAACGTGATATACTAAGTCGTAAACAAATTTGTAAGAAACACCAGTACACGATATTCCTTCAGCATCTCCCTCGCATATCCCAATCCTCACCCTCTACCTTGGCAATCTACCCTTCTTTCAGTTAAAAATTTCCTGAAAATTTAAACTCGTAGAATATAATTTATTTTCAAAAGAAATTTTTTTTGAAAATTTTACTGACGGCAATATTTTTCAAGAAATGTATAACTGTACCCAATGGATTATATGCAAACTCGGGAAGGTTATAATAAAAACGAGCAACGGATTTAATATAAAAATATATAGGTACCTAATACTTAGTATTAGTAATACTTATGTTATAATATTATATAACATGTTTATAATTTTACTATTTGGCAAAGGAGAAGACAATAAATTCCCTATTATTAAATCATAGAATTTTCAATTTTAAAATAAGAAATATGGTAAAAACAAACATACAAGACGTATACCCACCACAACCTTACTATTTAGCCAAATACTAAATAGCTCACTTATTAGTATACACCTTAGTTCTGTGTTAATAGTATATTAGTGATATTAGTGATAACTGATACAATAAGGCTGGGCATTAATAAGTTAAAAGTTATAACTAAGTTAAAAATTAACTTTATATTAAACGTGAGGTACTTTTTGTTCAAATTAACTTTTAATTTTATAAATTACTTATTAAACTTAAAGTGTTAACTTCGAGTTAACAATATGCAAAATGATCTAAATTTTGTTAAATTTTGTCCCAAGAACAATGCAAATTTTCTTATTGAGGTGTACCTATCTTATTAGTAGGTATAGGCAATTGTACTAGTGCATATGTACAAACAATTATATATAAACAAATAAATATCTTCTTTTCTTAATTTTCTTATTCTTATAGAATAACATATCATGGGATTTCACTGAGAAGATGTGAAACGATATTTTTTTTATCTTTTATATTGTTTATCACAAAATTTTCCAAAAATATACACATCTTTATCCAGTATGAAATAATCTTCTTATTTATTTAATAATTAATATGTTATTTTTAAGAAATGATTGATTTTGTGAACTATTAAATTCTTTCCATTGTCATAAAACTATTCAAACCCATTAAAAATTGTATTGAATATTGAAATGAAATAAAATGTTTAAAAAATACTGTACAAACACATATTAAAAAATCTTTTGGAGGGGCTTGAGTAAATTCTAAGGGGGGGGGGGTATAACCCTCTTAGCCACCACTATGCTACGTCTATGAGTATGAGTATGTCGCGATAAGTCATGGATGCGTACCCGAAGAGACTGCAGAACCTTCAATCCGTACCGAATGAAAACACATAAAAACGGTTTAGTTTTTTTAAAAATTCGATTCGTATATAAAATTATTCAATTCGAACAAAATATCGGATTGCGAAAATATGGTTTCGTTAGACTTTTGTCTGAAAAATAGAACGCTATAATATACGTACGGTACGAAAAGGGACGGTTCCGTTAAAAGTGATCGAACGGATGGATATATTTGGACACAATATGTTACCTATATGTAATTATTTTCTTTTTATTCGTTCGGAACAGAAATAATAATAATAGTAATATAGTAATCTATACCGCCGAGTGTCGGACGAGGAAAAACGCACGTTTTAACCGCACAATAATTGAGAGCAATAGTGTAAAACGATATTATATTGTTATCTCACCGGAAGGGTATGTGGACAAATATGCGGGGGGAGGAGGGAGGCAGTTGACCGTCGCGGTCGTCGGTTATATCGTTTATATCTCCGGTAAAGCCGAGTCTACACCAAAGAAACATTGTCGCCGTTTTTTGCAACAAAATGTTTTCAACAAAGTCACCGACAAAATATAAAAACAACCCAATGCAACATATTTAGTAAACATTTTAGTTTTCGACAAAATGTGGAACGATAATGACGCCGGTATTGCTGCAGCTGCGTGTGAAATTTTGTGTTTAACAAAAAAGCACTCCAAAAGAAGATATTGGGTTCGTCCTAGTCTTTTAGCAAAGAAGAAATATACTGCTAATGATTTAACGACTGATCTAAAACGTGATGGCATTGGTCTATCTGGAGATATATATCCTTGAATATTTAAAAATATTTTCTTAAATAGGTGTAATAGTAGTTTTAAAAATTGTCTACGTTTGTCAAGTGCAGATTTTGAATATTTACACAAATTATAGAAGTGCCATTCCGGTAAAAGAAAGACTGGCAATAGCACTGCGATTCATAGCGACCGGGGATTCGTATCACAGTTTAAGTTATGTTTTTAAAGTTTCAAAGCAAAGTATTTATTTAATTGTACCATAAGTTTGTGAAGTATTAAAGGATTGCTTTAAAGGATTATGTAAAGGTAAATATTATTGAAATACCTATATTATTTATGTTATAATATATATAGTTGGTGTATTTTTGACAGAATAAATTGTTTTTTTTTTTTTTTTTACCTATTTCTTTATGTGTAATGTAATCTTTTATAGCATAATAATTACATACAGTATATTTGGACCACTCCATATTCGATTAAATAATAAATAAAATAAAAACAACTTAATGCCCTAGGCGTCCTGCGCTAAACTAAACAGTGAACACTATACGTGTTGAAGATTTGTACGACAAGATTGACTGGTCTAGACATTGTCGGTGACTTTGTTTATAAACATGTCGCATTTTTCTCACGACGAATGGAAACAAAAATTTGTTTGCGACAATGTCGCCGACACAATTGTTGGCAACGAATTTCGGAAACATTTCTTATTTTTGTCGCCGACATTGTCGGAAACACGTGTTTGCGACAAAGTCAATCGTGGCGAAAACGCACAAATTACCGCGGGCGCGTTATTGTAAGAGACGGCGGCGGCGAGTTGAAGAAAGAAATACGAAAAACTGAAAAAATCGTGTACCCGTCGGAGCAATGCGTACGTACGTATACACGAAATAGTGTTCGTTCGCAGGCGTTTGTTCAAAAAACCCCATTTAATTAAGATAGATTACCTCCCGTATTATAGCCTAACCGGTCGTCCGGCGACTTCCTGCGCGCAAACTGACCACAGTGTATTGTAGAGTTGTAGGACCTATTATAGAGAAGAAGAAGAAGAAGACGGTCTTTGATCACGGGCACATATTAGGTATACGAGTACGAGAGGTGGACTTGGGCTCTGTTGTTGTTGTTTTACGAACGTGAATTTCGGTTTCAAACAAATCGTGTGGCGATTTTAGACGAAGGATTTCTGTGCAGTATACCCATTATAATGTGTATGTGGAGGGGGGGGGATACGCTGAGACGGAGGAAAATAACGAAAATAAACACAAAAAGGAAAAGAGAGGGAAAAAAAAATATAATAATAATATACACACACACACACACACACGCCGTATACATAATATTGTTATGTAGGTACACGGTTTCGTCGTATGTGTGTGTGTGTGTATACGCACTATAAATCATTATTCGACCATTGTTCGACCCCGGAGATTATTCAAAATCACAATGGGTCGAAAATTAGATGTAACTCCGAGATGATGGCATTTTGTTCGTATCGCGCGTTTATTCGAGGTGCCATATAATAATAATAATAATAATAATATAACGGAGAGAGAGAGAAAAAATAAATAAAGACGATCATCACGGTCAGCACAATACACTGTAAAGACGAAACGCGATATAGAGAGGAAAAAAAGAAATTATTGTTTTATGTTCGTATGAAATATACGAAAATAATAATACATAGACAAATATTACAGGATATATACTACTTGATATAAACGTTTATATCGTACATTTTATATGTACAATGTACATCTATGTAATTTGTCTTTTGGATTTATCGATCATTTACGAATTGTCAGTGGCACGACTTGCCTATAAATAGTCGGGAGAACGAAAAGTGGTCGCTGACGCGAACGCTCCTGGCGGTTTATTTTCATCAGGGTAACGTAAAATAGTTTTTTGTGATGCACGCCAAAATCGTGATAACTGTTGACACAACCACCCTAAAATAAAACTACAATAGCCAAAACGTTCCATTTGTACCCAGAACGAATCTAAAAAGGAAGCAATAAAGACGTATATACAAAATCGTGACCGGCCAGACGTTGTACACAGACCGTGCGACTCGCACCTTAAGCGTGACTTAGTTTGAGAACCCCTCCTTATCAGAAAAAAAATAGTTGCTAACACGTTTGGCCAGCGGCCAGTTTTCGTGCTCCCGACTGTAGTTCGAAAATCCTAGGGGGGGGGGAAAGCTTTAGCCTCACCATAATATCGTCTAAAAATAGCTGGTGAGGTGGGGTCTTTGCCCCCTCTATAATCAATATAAAACAACATAAATCAAGACAATTTTTTAAACCCATTAATTTTAATATCAATTATGTAGGTATAAGAAAACAATTTTATTTTTAGGAGGGCTATGAATAATTTTGATGATGGCTAAGCCCTCACAGCCCCCCTCCCCTAATCGCGCTTATGCAAATTATTAATATTTGTTTTATTCGTTTCGCGTGTCAAGACAACGTTGTAGTTTTTAAATCTCTTATTTCTTGTACCATTGATATGCAATTTCAATCATGTTGTCTTGAGCGGCAATATTACAGTTCCTACTAGACTTGGGCAACAATTTATCGTTTTCCCGACTTTTTGGATTTAAATCGAGTATCAACCAGTGGCGTATTTACAATTTATTTCTGGAGGATGATACAGAAAATAATCGGTGAAAAAATTTAACTCCCTCCCCTCACTTCCATTATTCATTATATTACATTTATGTGACGTGCATATATATGGGCTATGTTTTTCAACATGACGTTGGTTTATTCCATCCATACTGTTTATTCATTATTGTCTGATGTGTAACGAATTTGTTTATTAGCACTTATAATTTTTTTTTTATCGAATTCTTTATTCAACAATTTATTATATTACAATATAATGTCCATATTCTACGGGGTTTTCGAGCCATTTCATCCAACACTTCTTCTATATCCACATGAATATTGCAATGAATATTACAACGTACATGTTTACAAATATAAATATGAACAAAAGAACGGTTATTTACATTTACAATCACAAAAAATACAACACACTATTTACTACTGATAACACACTGATTACGAATACGGTTAAGGTTCAAGAGTTTTTAAAAAAATCTGAAATTGATTTTTTATTAAAAAAAGATCTGTGGGTGATATATCACCAAGATAACTCCTTGTAAATACGCCACTGGATTATAAACTATCAATTTATATTTTTCCCCATATAGATATAAAATTAATATTAATAACACTTTAATCAAGAGAATTTTTTTTATAATTATTGATTATAAATATTAAAGACAAAACCAATCGTAACCATAATCAGAATTATTCTTCAGTGTTTGAAAATTTGTTTTGGTAAATATTCTGTTGAATAGCATGGGTCTTATGATTTTAAAAACCTGAACTGGAAAGCGTTACGGAATCCAAAAATTACCATATTATAATCTATCAAAATTCTTAATTTTTGAGGTCGATAAATCTTAGGGAGGAATTAATTTTTCAATAAATTCAAAATTAAGCTAGATGCGGTTACCAGAAGTATCCATACCTAAGTGTGAATTCGCAAGACACATAAGATGTTTAACCAAAAATTTTGGTGGATAAGTCTAACACATCCTACAATAACTATAACATAAATTACGTCTCAATCGTATTTACATTGTTGTAGGGGTTATTATTATCAAACGAAAAATAATGATAATAATTTATTCCAAAAACTCTCTCATGTGGGTTTCTTACTACTATATTGTAATATTATAAATTATTATAATGTTATGTACTGATAGTTGTCACTCTGCGTACATGACGATTGAATTCGGGTTTTCAACCGTTTTAAATTAATTTTGGGCGTGTAAACAATAGGATTTTAACGCTGCACGCGGTCTGCAGCGTTTTGCATACGATTATTGTAAATCGGTAGTGATTCGCATGACGTCGTCACAACGTTACAAAACCGTTTGTCTATAGGAACATTGAATTCAATAACATTCAGACCTATTCAAAATTATTATTATAGAATAAAATAATATATTATCAAATTGAAAAAAAAAACAACACATTATGATATATTATATAATATATTTTTCTAATTCGTTAAATCATGTTTGAAGTTAATACAGAAAAAGCAAGTAGAATAATTAAGTTAAAAATGTTATAAAGTTTATTTATTTGTGTGGAATGTAAATCCGTACGGTTCAACCGATCGATACAAAATTTCACATAGATATTTGTCATGTTCCTCCAGGGCAGGCTTTAGTAACATTTTTAAAAAAATCCGGTCACGTACCTTTAAGGTTGTAATCAGTAAAAAACTCAATCACGTAGTAAAACGCATTTTATATTATTGTTTTGTTGATTTTAAAATTATCATGATTACACGGAGACTTGATATTATGTACTTATCCTTAATGTGTACCTATATATTGTTTTTATTTTTTCATTTTTTTTTTTGTTTTTATTTATTTATTTTTTTTTGTTTAGTCTTTCAATGACCCCATGATTACATAATATTATAGAATAAATGGTTTAAGTTATAATTTTAATAATTTAATTCAATATATTTTTTTAAGTTATTTAAGTAATATTTTGACATATAATATTATTATGAAATGTAGGAATTGTGTTTATACTTATAATTGTTATAGCGGATGGTAATGCATGAAAATGGGTATGCAAATTGAAAAGATTTCGTTCACGGATGAAGCTCGATAAAAACTGTAATATTTTTGTTAATTTTATATCTTTACAATCCCCACTAAAGTAATAAAAATTAGAAGTCCGTTTAATTAATTACCTATTTATAGAATATTCAATATATAGATAAGATAGACGCATGGAAATAATTTATATCCCCGAGTGATATAATCAGCATATTATGATAATCGTCTATAAATGTAGATATGAATAATGTCGAATATTATTATAGCATATTAATATAATATATATTATGGCATATTAAAATATGGAAATTATTCAATAAAAATGGTTTATATTTCTAAGACAAAACCGAGCAATATTGTTCATAATACTTGATAATAAAATATATAATAATTTAATTTTAAATAGACTTAATTTTACAAATCTTTATAAAATTATAATGTATAATTTGCAAAATAAATCAATCACATAAATAGGTACTATTGTTTATAACGTATATTAAGAGTGGAAGACGTGGAAATACGAAATAGAAATTAAAATCACCGTCGAAACTATAGCTGTATTCTAACTAGTATACTAATGTAATATTGAGAATTTACTTCTTAAACGAACAAAAGTATTCGTAGAAAAATGAACATTTTAATTTCGTGTTAGATAATATTTAGCATACAAATGATTGGATATGTTTTTCTAAATATTAGAAATTAGAATAAGAATCTTTGAAATTAATCAACAAAGTGAAATAATTGTACACATATTTGACGGTATTTTTTAAAAAAAAAGTTAGCAGCCATTTATTAATAATTAATTATTATAATCGAATATCGATTAAAAATATATATAGGTATAAAAAAATCACAAATATCGTTCACCTCTAATGTGTTAAATTAACTGGTTGATTTTGAAAATTCTGTAAAAATACGGTCAGTAGTGGTATAAAGAGCAATTTGCTCGTTGAATAGGATACTCTTGAGTCTTGGAAGACAAAATTAATTGTATTTAAAAGAAATGATATGTCATTTATTGCGATACAATGACTCAGGGTGGAGCTCAGAGTAATAATAAAAATAAATAAATTGGTAGGTACCTAAAACGATTTTTTTTTATAATATAATACCTATATGTGATTCAAATTAAAACTTTATGAAACGGTTTTTTTTTTTTTATATAAAACTATTGGTATCATGTTTTATTAAATTACCCATTACCCATTAAATTACCCATTAAAATTAATATTTATAAAATTATAAAAATAACATAAAAAAATAAGGTTTAAATTAGATTTTCGAAGTAAAAAAAACGTCAAAATATTTATATTATTATAATTATCTAAAATATATATTTTCAAACGGTATAGGTTTTTTTCGCATAATTTATAAAATCCCGTTTATTATATAAGACTTGAGATTATTTATTGATATTTTATTCAACTCATTTTAAAACCATCATAAAACCTAAAATAGTTTTAGATATATATATATATATATATATATAGGTAGTCTATATTGTATTAATAAATATTAGAGGCTTATAGAATATACATGTTCAAATAATAAAGTGTTCTGCAATAAATTATTTTAAAACATTTTTATAAAGTAACTTTTTAATGACTATAATGTCTAATGTCTACTTAAAAAAAAAAATGTGTATATACTGTTTATTTCGAAAAAAAATGTAGTCAACATCAATGCTTTATTGGTACAAATTATTTTCAATTCTACTAAAATTTGTATGCCTCCTTTTTATCCGCAATTAATAAAACGAATTTCGGGAGTTTAATTGAGATAGTTAATTTGAAAATCAAATTTTACAGATCGTCCTAAATTGAGAGTATCCATAAAAATAATCGATTTACCAATCGATATAAAACCAAGGGTTAATTTATTTAGATGTACCTATAAATAATATTTATTATTATAAGAGAACGCAGTCAATATATTATATGGACTGCGTTTCCCTCACTCCCAAGTCCCAGACCGTCGACCGAAAAACAAACTTGGTGTGAGAGAGAAAGAAACTATACTAGGCGATATCATGGAATAAACATCACATGAGTTTGTTTATCCAATGATTTTATCACATAGTTTTTACATTTTAATCTTAATGCGTAAGACTAGAATAAGGAGACTAAACACTGTTAATGCAAAAACGTCCTGATAACAATCGCAGTATTAAATTGTCATAGACTGCGTTGCGAACGCATCCATATAGCTAGTTTTACTCGCGTAGTATAGGAATTAATAAAGTTTTTTTTCAATTTATATAAATAATACGCAATATTTTCAATCATGACCTATTATAAATTGTATAGGTTGTACAATTACGCATTCATACATATGCATATATGTACACTTTGAACATTATTATTATTTATTATTAATTTATACTGCAATATGTACTATTGTACTAATATATCAACAGTTGTTAATCAACAATTTAAATTTACACTATGTCAATTAATTAATTCATAATATATATTGTTAAGTAATTAAGTTGGTTATAAGCTTAGAAAATATTCCCATAAAACATCCTTTTATTTCCCAAACTCGTAACATGCTCAGGTTTAGTTACCAAATTATTGGACGGATTTGGTAATTATGGGCGGCTTGCACCATCAGAGAATATAGACGCTATCAGCGAGAAAAATCTCATTGGCTACCTCATTTGATACCTGGGAGTGGAACCAGGGATCTTATGCTCCGAAATACGTATTTCGTACACTCGACCACAGTCGACTCCCAAGAATCAAATTTATTAATAATAAATAATTATTATTATCAAAGTGCGCATATATATATATATGCATATATGTGTGGACGCGTAATTTTAAAACCTATAAAATGTTTAATGGGTGATTAAAAATATTACTTATTTTTTTCATAAAATAAGAAAAACTTCACAAACTTCTATTTACCACGCGGGTTAAAATATCTATGTATGCGCGTATGCATATATTGAAGTGCACGGCTGTACGTGTTTGGTCTCCTTATTCTAGTCTTCGTGATGTATATCACCTCATCATAATAACAATATTACATTATTATTTTAATAACTTTAAATGTTGTTAGTTTTTTCTTGCACGAAACCCCCTGATATCTGTTCCTCTTACTCGACAATCAGCGACTGCGTTTACTGTTTAGTTTCTCTCTAAATGCGCAGGCCATACATATTTAACGCGATGGCTAATTATTTACGATAATACAAATTACTTCGGTTCGATAATACGGGATATAATATAATAACTGCAGTTTACTATACATAGGGAAATTTTATCAATCGTCAGTTAAGAGCATTTAAACTCCGTTTAAAGTTAATCCTCAGTTAAACTAGAAATGTGATTTTATGATCACTTGTTTAAATGTTAACTGGCCTTTAACCACAGATTAAGTTAACCGATATATTTTGATCAGTTAAACTTTAAACCTCGTTTAAATTCAATATTATCATGTAGATTATAGTAAATTTTATCAATTTTATTAGGTAGGTATGTACAACTATATTATATTCTCGTATCTACGTAGGTTTTTACAAATATTGTTAATTAAAGTTAATAATAAATATTAAAGCAAGTATTTACTTTATTATTATCACGACTATCGGATTATATTTGAAAATTATTTATAATTAATTCTAGACGAAAAAATTATTAGCAGTTGTAATGACGAAGAAATTTGTTTTTTGATTTATATGAATTAAAAAATGAATTTCAAACTTCGAAGACTTTATTTATTGTCAACAAGTATTGACGATTTGAATAAATCATACGACCAAGATTTGCCAAAACAGCATCTGTTTTCTTATTCTCCAAGATATGTTCTTGTCTGACTACCAAGAAATTTGTGGAACGTTCTCGTTTGGCTTTTGAACACATCTTGGAAAAATAATTAATAAGTTCACAAATATAAGAAAAATATGAACTAAATAGGTGCATTGATATAAATTATTAATTAAATAAACAATTTAAGAACTTACTTGAAATAACAATACCATGAAAACACATAAATAATAATCTCGACGACAAAAATACTGGTGTTTATAGATAACAATTCACTGATTGAAGTTGACATCATGTTCGTATATTAACGTCGTGACTTACTTCAATTAATGTGTTTTGATAGTTAATTAATCTTCAGTTTGTTAAGCCTAGTTTGATTAAACAACGAGCGTCTAGAGACAGCACATGAGCAAATTTCTTATCACTTATTATATCGTAATTTTTTATCAATTATCAAATGGACAATGAACATAAATAATTAAATAATATAATTAATAATATATTAATTAAATAATTGTCACTTGTGTTATTAATATTAATATAATAAGTTTTATAATAATAATAAAAAGTCAGTAATAATAATAAAAATAAATATATAAATGTAGAATTTTCAAAATTTTACATATGCGTGGTCAAATTGCGAATCGATGTGGACATAAGGAGACCCATCTTTTTCTTTTCAATCGTCAATTATTTGATTTTTTGCTGTCTCTAGACGCTCGTCTGAAGAACAGCGTTTAAATAAACCTACAATAAACGCAAAAAATTTGCGTTAAAAAAATTAAAAAAATTTGAAAATTTGAAAACAATAGGCAAATAGCTTATCACCTACATTAATATACATAATGCAAATGACAATTTCATATTATATTCTACATTTGTATATTTATTTTTATTATTATTATAAAACTTATTACATTAATATTAATAACACAAGTGACAATTATTTTATATACTATATTGTTGAATTATTTATGTTCATTGTCCATTTGACAATTGATAAGAAATTACGATATGATAAGTGATAAGAAATTTGCTCATGTGCTGTCTCTGGACGCTCGTGATTAAACAAACTTGGAACAAATGCGATTGATAAAAATCGTTATTTTTTTAATCTACGTGTAATCTTAAACCCAGATTAGTTAAACGCGGTATTTTAACCAACGGTTGATAAAGTTACTGGAAAATAAATGCATGTTACACGCAAACTCGTACCTATATAATAAGTATATAATATTATGTCGATGATCTTGTCGAATACTGTGCAGTAGGTATATAATATGTGCGTATAGTATAATAAAGGGATACGTACATTTACACATTTGGGTCGTATAGACGGCTATATTATGTTCTGTGACCGGTCTGATTTTGACTAGATGAGTTATTATATCGAGAGAGACCCATCGTTTAAAAAAAAAAAAAAAAAATACATTATTATGTATATATATATATATATATATATACTATATAGTTGTTTATTATTCGCAGCCATCTACCCGTGAAAATACGTCTCGAACGTCGGTTGCTTAAACAGCAATTATCCACTCCTCTTATATATAAAATTTACTTGCCCGAGTATGAGCATATCGCGAGCAGGTCAAACCCAGGGTCGAACATCTGGTATATGTCACATTTTTTTTTTCTTTTTAATGACATCGGGGGAGAAAATAACAACGAACGACTGTAATACACATTATTAGTGCCTATATTATCGATAGATTTGGTTTTCTCGAATTTTATTTTGAAACTATACCTATGTGTATAGGTACCTATACCTAACGTTGCACCTGAACAAATTTCGGTTACTGTATATTATATAACTTATCGGGTATAGGCTTAATTTTCTATATAAATACAGGTTCATGTGTTCATATACATAGTGCCTATATGTGTTTTGAAAATATTACGGTTGGAGTATATAATATGTATACTAACGGTTGTTTTTACAATATGTATATATATATATATATATATATGCATTGATAGTTTACCGTAATTAATCAAACAATTAGATTTATATTGTATAATGTGTACAAAACAAAATAATTTCGAGACGGATGGAAATGGGAGGAGGTTCAACCCTTGAAAACGTTGTAAATAGCAACTGACAAGTATATTATGGGCAAGTTAGTAGGTATAAAAATTAAGACGGCTCTCTCTACGAGAAAATTTTACACACTAAAAAGACCTATATTTTTTAATTCGTCGTAGAAATTAATACAGATAAATTATTATTGTCCGGTGCAGATTTTGAAAACTGATTTGAATTTTTCAATAAAGACCTTTTACTTTTGAAATATTTTTCCTTATTTAATTCTTAAAATTGTTTTAATAAATTGAACATGACTAAATATTCGTTTGCCAAATATTATAACATTAAACATAAACATTTAAAAAATAAAAAAGTCGATTAAAAGTTAATTTGTTAATAAATTTAATCTGTTTTTCAAATCCCAATCTGACTATACGATAAATAAAACATTTTTGACACTTTTGAGTAAAATAGGAAGAAATTCAAGAAATGTAGACGATCATTTTATGCGTTATAGATGTGCGCAATGCTGGTAATGTTATTTTACAGTTTGAGGATAGCTGGGTTTACACACACTATAATATTTATCTACACTCGCTACTTACAATATTTTAATTTTATTTAAAAATTTCCTATATATAACTAACCCCTTAAAATCTTCCTTAACACAAAAGCCTTCAGTTAAAAGTTTATAGATAACAAAAAAAATAAAATAAAGTTCAACTCGTTAAGTGTAAAGTTAAAATGAGACTAAATATTAACTTATTTCAACTAAAAAAGTTCATCGTATGTTAATATTGTATAAGTAGTTAATATTTGAATAAATTATTAAATTTCATAATACATTTTCGAAAATAGGGATAGGTATTATTTGATTACTAATCATTGATTCAATTATATTAACTGCAATTATTTGTTTAATTTTATTATTTATCGTTTTAAAACTGCAAACAATTAATTATTTAATCGATTATTCGATTATTAAAAGATCGAATTTTTTATTTAAACATTTAAACACAATTAAAAATTTAACAATTATTTAAAGTAGCCCAGAGATCTCTGATGTACACGATATTTAATCGGACTTTAGAACATATCGACCTGACGACAATGTTTTTATAAAAATTAGAGAACAAAAAGTTCGAACGACTTCTTAAACGTGTAAAGTAGGTACCTACTTAATATATTATATTATACTTTTATATTTTATACCCACATTATATTTACCGTTAATATGTTGATCAAATTTATAGTGATGCTGTATAAAACCTGTTAAATTTAGGCGAGAACCTAGAGTAGCATGGTTCAAGTATTATTATAAAAATCCAAGAACAGTAAGTTCGATCAATTTTCGGATTACATATTTTGTCAATTTATTCGTCGGAAATACTTTAGGAGTGAACAATTGTCTTCTAGAAAGCGAATGCCAGTTTCCGCCGTAGGCTGAATATTGTTAAAATTAATTAATTAACAAAATTATTTCCGATAAAATACATAAACTTAGGTATACGAATTGTACTCAAAAGTAATTCTACTGACGAGTTTTTGTACTTAATAAAAGTTAAACTTACAAGGTGTCACGCTCAATCAGAGTTTCAAATTCAAGGTTCCGCACTTAAAAGTAATATTGGTACCATATAATGTGACATTAATAATATCAACAATAAAAATGATGTACTTAATTATCAACTTAATTTTACAGGAAAAAATAAAATAGTCATTGTTTTTTTTTTTCAAATTTATACTTTTTACTTTTTTAAAATCCAAATTTCCGCTAAAAATATATTAATGAGGTATTATTGGTTACTAAGCTTTGCCAAACAAAATTTTTATTCTATGTGTCTATTAATGTCAAATATATTATTTAGTCGTAACCACAATGCCGACAAGAGTGATACCTGTATCATTGTATACAATCAATAATAATCAATAGGTAGGTAACAATATATATCTAATATATTAATAATATTAAAACATTACATATACTCGTATAATGTAATAATAATAACAATAATAATAATAATAATAATAATAATAATAATAATAATAATATATTGTAGCGATTATGTATATATTATTTACTATTTATTTTATATTTTATTATTTATAATAAACCTAAGAAGTAAGTCTTCAACAATGAAAACATTCTATTAATCAGCATTTTTTAAATATTTTTACCATAATCAATTATTTTCTCTGTTTTTAATAAACTTGGAAAAATACATTAATCGTACCTACACACATTATATTATGTAATAAAATATACCTACGTCGTATTTAATTATTTTTGACGTCACAGTGTATTTGGGAAACGAATCATTGTCAAAAATAATAATGATAAATATACTTTCGAAGGATTTGACGCGTCGTGGTTTTGGAAAAATTGTCACTCTCGTTATTAATTAATGAATACAAAAAAAAAAAATATATATATATATATATATATAATAATAATATGCCCACAGTTCAAACCCAGAGATTTAGGGTCACCCTCGGATTACTGGTTTTACGCACATATTTTTTTTTTGGGGGGATTTTTTCTCCTTTTTTTCTGAACGCCCGTCGTGAACGTCACATGTGACCGTGTCAAACACACGTTCTGTGATATCAACATGCACAACGTTATGTGTGTGATGGTTGTTAGCGTAGTATATAACGATCAGAAATAGTACTTGTAAATAAATATATATATATATATATATATATTTAAAGTAAACAACCAACCTATCGTAAAAAACTATGAACACAATATTAGATACTTTATATATTCAATTAAAAATTTTTAAAACCATATTATTGAAAAATTATTAATGATTGAAATGTTTTTATTAGATAGTCGATTGCATAGGTAACTAAATAATTGTCCCGGGTCTCGTAAATATATTCTTGACAATATTTTAAATATTCAAATATAATATATTAAAATATGTGTTTATGAGAACATATATATATATATGGCTCACCCGCGAATTTTAAGCAATTTTATTTAGAAAATTTCAAGGACATTTCAAGAAAAATAAATGTAACGATAATTTAAAAACATTAAAATACATTTTAAAAGTAATTTAGAAAACACGGTTCCATGTCAATAACATTTTTTATTTCGGATAATCAATTAACAAAAACAAAAAAAAAATCGTATATACGTTTGCGTAAACAATATATTTTATTACCTATAATATAGTATAAATAATACTATTTAATTTACGATAATGTGTTTACGTTTTGACGATAATTATTATCCATATTTAGGTGTGGAATTGAAATATTAACGGTATCATAATATATTTTTCCCGACGTTCTTATTCGGACACATTTTGACATGTGTCAAAAAGTTTCCGTCGAGAGGTTTTCGCAATACTTACTTCGACGACGATGACAACTCGATATCGTATATATACAATATACATATACGTCGTGTCAAAAACAAGTCGAACGATAAGTAGTTTTAATTTAGTGTCAGCACAAGACCAAAAAAAAAATAAAAAATAAAAAATAAAATAAAAAAATAAAAATAAACACTGAAACGTAACACGTTGTTCTCCATACGCGTTTAACGAACAGGGCAATATTATCATCGTTTGTCTTTCCTTTTCTTTTTCTTTTTCTTTTTTTTTTAACCGAGACTCGCGTCATTTGCCACTACGAGGAGACACCGAATCGTGCATCTAATTTACTCGTCTGTCAATGACGTGTTTTTCTTTTTTTATATATATATATATATACATACATACATAATATATAATATATGTAGTTTTTACTCTGTTCGTTTTTCGTTTTTTTTTTTTTTTTTTTTTGTTTCCTTGCACTGAAAATATCAATCTTTCTCGTCGTCATTGTTCCACGGGCGTTATCATCAGCTATTGAAATTCGTTTTATTTATTTTTTTTCAAAAAAGGATTATTATACATCGGGAGGCGGTCTCCAACACGAGAGCGTAGAAAAAACCACGGGGCACAATCGTTCTTGTAACACGGTAGCTACGGACCTGAACACCAGAAAACAGGTGGCCCATAATAAATAATGATAATAATAATAATAATAATAGCGCTTATATTATGTCGTGTAGGTACATGCATGTATACGTTTGAGCATAATATTATATTATATTATAATAACATGTAATATGTATTTATGTATACGCGATGCCAACTCAAGGGCGACCCATGTCATTGTTATCATTATCGTGACCAGAGCACCCGAATTCGATCTATTACCGCTGGTACGGTATACCGTATTCCCTATGTATACCACTATATACCACTAATATACACCCGAAATGAGAAAAGGGTCAGAATATTATGGCGAGGTAGACGTTATCTGCATGGGTATATGTCAGTCTGAATAGTGACTTATAACATTATATATGTTATTATATATCGTTGTTTTGTTATATTGGTCTCGGGACCCGAACGATATATAAATTACGTGTTATCTCTCTCGGACCTGTCAACGGATCTGGATAGCCGTACTTACTATTTAATACGTACCGCGTATTATTATAGGCCCTTTTTTCGTACGCATGTCGCAAGCATGAATACTGGATATAGGTACTATATAATATAATAATAAACTAAACTTTCGGGGATATTAAGTTTGGGTCGGACTTGCTAATTTGAAGACCAAATTCGAAGTCAGCCGTTCAACTTTGCACGGTCAACTTCACAGACGTATTAGACATTAGCGCATTACAGCAAAAATTTCTATAAATCAACATTGTTCGCTATGAATAACTATACGTATACAATGTAATTTCTGAAAACATACCTAAATTCTGTAACAGCGGAAGTTTATATATAATCTGAAGCCAATTTTAGGGAGGGGCAAACAGGGATATTTATAAGTGAAACGCAGAGTGATAAAATAAATAAAATCAGTATTGCGAATAAGTTATTACCCGGTGTTTTTTTAAAGTTACTACATGCATGTAAGTAAAACATACATTTAACTAAATACATTTGAGAAATTAGAAAATATGGTATTTAACTTGAAAAACATCTATATTATATGTTTTATCAATATTGACAATTAACGACAAAAGTCGATATTAAAAATAATATCTGTGAGATGTTCTCCGCTGTACTGTTACTAAAACACTGTAATAATATGTTCCTAAATAAATATTGTGTAAAAAAACATATAAATGCATTTTTACATTATACATAAACACATTTACATATTATAACGACAATTTAGTGTGTAAATAACTTGCGAGTAAGTTATTTGCATTATCTAAACTAATAAATAAGGGGATATAATATAAGTAATATTATATGCGTAATATAGGCTAGGTTGATTATGGCCTATATAACTATATATAATACAAAAACTAATCGTAGGAGGAGTTGACCGCTTTATATTATTCTTCAATCAAATCCTAATCAAATAATTGAACCGTAAATCGTTTATTTCACTATTTTAATGTTGAATTTTTAATTGTGTAATGAATTAATCTTTAAACGCCTAATAAAGTAATGATCATTGTAATATAATATAATTTTGATAATATTATTTCTGTTCTTAAAACTCAAAACTATTTTTCCATATCAATACCAAGAGATATAAGCATTTTTTCACTGAATTTGAAAATTTTTATTTTTAAATATTAAAAAAAAAAAAATATTTAATTATGAGAGGCTTTAATGATTGATCATATTGTTCATAATTTTCTATGGTGATAGCCACTATTACGGATGTTTATTTATTGTCGTTTTCACGTCTTGTGTGTGTATAAATGTTTTATTATTATTATTATTATTTTTTTAAGATTTAATTATATTATACATTGAAACAAAAAGACTGTAGTATTTTTATCTATTTATAGGTGTATATTTATCTATATATATAGGTCAAACATATATATATATAGTAATAGCCCAACTTTAAAATTTTTCAACGTTTTGAAAATTTTCATGAAAATTTACATCACTAAATGTACCTACAGCGTGACTATTTTTATTTTATTTTAATAACTCTGCGAAATATTCCAAATTGCAGTCTAAATTAAAATTCAACGAGTTGGGCCTAAGATTTACAACTACTATAATATGACTGTATGCGATGATTTATAATAATAATATCCTATAATAATTTTCAAGGTTATATATATATATTATACTATATAAGTACATACGGGTAAGAAGTATAATACGGTACACTTTATCTTAATTCGTAGCGATTGTTTTTTACATTAATTTTTAAAGATTTTATCATCATTGCCTATACGTTATATCGGTCGCGATACAACGGCTGACGGTCGGTTCAGTTTACCGAAAACTAATTACCATTAAATTACAGAAAAAAAAAAAAAAAAAAAACTCGGAGACAGTTTAAAAAATATTAACGTTGACACGAACACGAACGTAATAATACATTTCTGGCTCTCTACCGTACAGACTTCTTTGGTCTTTTTACTTTTTTTTTTTTTTTTTTTTTCTTACGATTATTATTCCGTTCAATTTATTCTAACGTGTATAGGTGTTTTTTTTTTTTTTTTTCTTTTCCTTACTTCGTTTGAATAACACACCGTCTTCCAAGTCACGTATTCAGGTAGCCCGGCTACTGTACTCCGCACAAACGTGAAGGCATATAGTGTACGTCGTTCGGCCGGGGGTCGACCATGACGAACCGAACGACGATTCACCTCTCCCTGTTTTCCATCCACTCCGCCCGCCGCGTGTCCCCCTCGAGCACATGCATAGTAATAAACCATTTGTTTTATTACCAGTCGAGGTCTTCTCCGTCCCTGGTCGGTCTGCAGACCCATTGTGTGCACCCAGTATTATAATAATATTATACGTACGCTCGAGATTTATCCTCTCCCTCACGACCGTGATTAATAATATTATGTTCAGGTGGTTATTCGCTCGTCCATAACCCAAGACGAGAGATTCGAGTTCATCGCGATCCCAAGTACGTTTTCCATTTTCCAAATGGTTTTTGTCCGCTTGTTTCCAGTGACCACGACGTCTCGTGAACGCTGCACATTTAATTTGACTTTTCGCGTGCCTACATTTAGAGCAACTACGTCTACTCGTCATCTGTTTCTTTCACTTTACAGTTTTTAAAATATTTCAATTGGCGGATTTGTGTGTATTTATAGTCGTATTTACGAGATTTTCGCCAATGTATGTATAGTACACATATACTTAATACGGTTACAAAACGGTTTTACTCATGTTTTTCCGAGAGTCCTTGGAATTTGATTTCAGTGTTGACAAAATGGACAGTGTATACTAACGGTAGGTAGTATAATGGTAAACGACCGCGACTAATTTGTGGTAGTTTTGAATAGTTTTCAGAACGCAATTAAAATATGAATTATTATTAAGCCGTGTTTTGTGTAAATCATGCATGCGGAATTGAATGGAATACGAATCATGCTGGATCCACGATTGTCACTTGCTTGGTAATTTGGTTTGATATAAAAAATGCAATACCAACATAAGCTTATGACGTGAAATATAAGGTTTTTGCCATTTTCGGTCGTCAATTTTCAGAATTTACTGAATCATTAAAACTTAAACTCGCCATATTTCAAGTAATGCCTGGTGATTAAAGTGATTTATTGAATATTATTTGAAAAAATCTTGGATATTTGGCATGGAATTAATATTATTAATTTTAAAAATCATTGTGAAAAATTTTGTAGTAAATACAATTTTGACGTAATAATTATATTATTAATTATAATAAACGAAAGGTTTAGATAGACAATTTTAGTATGATATCCAAATATAAACGAATTATTATAATTAATTTATGTTATTTTTCTAAAATAATAAAATTACAATAATAAAAACATATTAGGTAAAAGTTTAAATCTTATATATATATAAATACATAGATGATCATAATTCGTTTAATAATATTTAAATAATTTTATTTTAATTACTTTCAACTGAAAAATTTTCATTGAAATTTTTATCGATACCATTAGAAAAAAAAATTTTTCTGTAGTTATTTTAGAATAAAGTCCATATAATCTATAAATTTACGTTCACATTCAAAAATATGTTTTAAAATTATTTCATAATAATTCATCCAAACAACTTCAAAAAGATCTGAATACTTAAGTTGCATTTTAAATTTAACCGATCGCAGAAATCATCTTCTTATATAGTACCTACCATAGTCCATAGAATACTATAGAATCGATACTCGGAAATTTCCCTTTGATCAGTAGGTTTTGGTTACAATGGCCTTGAAATCGGCTTTTTAGTGCTTATCATTACATTTCTTACTATCACACAGATATAATAAACACGTTTATTATCTATATATTTATACTTTAATAGAATAGTATGAAGATAAAATGGTTAGACGCGTTCCGAAATATCATCTGTGAGTATAACTTCAATCAAACGGCTTTGCAATTAAAATAAACTGAAGTGGGTGTATCTATGGTCTGGTACCTAGTATCTAGTAATCTCAAAAACGAATAAATTGCAAAACAATATTGAATACTTATATACCAACTAATATATTTTATAGGCTTATCATTTATAAATATTATAGTTTTAAACGTTTACATATTTCCAAATGAATGCATCTCATTTGGACTAAATAAGTGGAACTATGGAAAATGTCGTTGAAAAAAAGTTCCGGGACGACTTCACCCGTATACCTTCCATTTACTGCCCACTTTGGTTTACGATCTGTGAGGGTATCGCTCTAAGGATTTTTCGTGTGTAATGTCGTCGACATGGTTAAAAAAATTTGCTCGAGTTTCACGTATACGTATACGCCGCAACGTCTTCGCGTGTCTGCAATCAAATCATCCGTTGAGAATTCCGCAAAATGGACGTCTCATATTTGTAATACGATTGCCTAGTATAATACATACAGTTGAACCGGGCGCGGAAGTGTTTTATTTTTTCGGCGCAAAAAGGGTGTCAATTTCCAACCGAGTATAGGTGAGTGGGGGAGGGGGGGAGGGGAGGGGAAACGCATAATCCCCGCCATCAAAAATAATGGTCGAAAAACCGACCAATATGTATAATATTATGTCCGTGTTCTTCATAATATGCTGCTATTATATTCGTTTCGACGCGGTGTTTCTGATATCCGGTGTTATTCACACTATAATGATCTATATACGTCACTCGCGTATAAGCCGTCCACCAAGTCCCCCCCCCCCCGTCACCCGACCGCTAGTATTATATGTTATATACGTGTGCGTGCCATATAATATTATATCGGCGCAAGGGTCAAAGCCGTCGAGGGATTTTCGATTATGACTGGAAATCCCTGCCGTGTGTGTTGGTCGTCAGTATACTGTATAGTCACATCAAAGGCGCATCACGAGAGGAATTTCGCAATTATTGCGCCGGGCTGCTGCTGTCCTCTCTCTGGCGAGCGCATTCGTACACCCACGCACACCGCTGGGTATTAAGCGCAGGGCCCTTGTTTTTCCGCCAATTACGTCATATAATAATCCCAAGTTAATTAAATAAAGCGGAATGCCCGGTCTTTGTTTCCAGGGTTTCCGATTTAATGATAGGCACAAACTCTATACTTCTAATACTATATATCATATACTCTATAATATATGGACGCATTGCGGTCGACCCGGCACAGGGTCTTTTGTACCGGCTACACATTCCGTCGTACGCAAAGCCAGACGAACTACGGGAGCGGTATGCCAAACTTGCAAATCCTCCAAGGTCCTAAAACGTTTTCAACACGAATGATACAATACAGTTTTAATTCCACATGTGAAGAACTTACGGTCGATGTTCGTATTATATATACGTATATATATTATATATATATTATAGATCCGTCAGAAATATTCTGAAAACCGTCGCAATCGTTTATATAATATGATTTGCACAACGATGTCTATCTATTAACCTTGTATAACTGCTGAGATAATTTTTTCTTGTATTCAACCACCTGTTCGGATATAATTTTGGATTTTTTTTTTATATATATTTTTGGGCGCTATAAAATTTAAAAATTTCAAAAATAAAAAATCAATATTGACCAAGTCATACTGTTTTTTTTTTATTTTTTTTTTGCTACTGATGGCCATGGATTTCTAAAATCACAGGCGTAAAAAATTACACATATCACACTTATATTTCTACACAAACAAACCATAAAAATAACAAGATTGAAATTAGAAAAATTTGGAAGTGGAAAAAAGTTTACACTACTATATGATAACCACTAAAAACATGAAAATAATAATTTATACGTATATAGCCCCTTTGTAAATGATCGAAATCAAATTCTATAGAGTAGAACATAGTTATTATTTAATTTTTCTATTGGTATTGGCTGACTTTATATTGGATATATCGAAAAAGCGTATACATAATAGGAGCACACATAGATAACAATCTCTCTCTCGTATATGTATATGTGACCAGATATAAAAAAGTACATTTTAAGATGTATCCTTCTTTGTCATAAAAAACCCTTTCTTGAGCGGATTGGTCAATGTGTAAGCTATGTTATGATGTTTCTCGTGACCTATGGGCCATCTCCATTCATACAAGTTTTTTTTTCCGATTAATATATTTTTTCTATTTCTATGTCTCCTAAAAAAAACTAAATATTTGAAATAATTTCATTAGAATGCCTTTTTATTTGGGGTGTGTCTTTCAAGTGCGTATTTGAGTTTGGGCGATGGGGGTATTCGCCTCCCCCTCGCCACCGTCACTCTTAAAATAGGTAAAACATTTTTGATTCTGTATAAAAGAAAATATAATAATATGTATTCAATACTTATAAAACATCTGTTTCGTCTTCCACACATGAACACACGTCAAATACACATATTGGTGTTTTTTTGGTCAAAATGCTATGAAACTGAATACACTGAAAATAAATTAAGTTTTGAAGGTAAAAATACTAAGTATACAGTAATACAGTACATAATAATGTAGGTACTATAATATTATTATATCACGGTTCATACCAAAGTGGCAAAACACTAATAATATATGTATAGGCCATACCATAAAATGTAAATAATTAAATAATGAAAAATAATAAAATATACCTATTAACCGGTGATATTTAAAAAAAAGTGTAATTTCATGTACTTAATCATTATTGTTGAGGACACCAGAACAATGCAAAAAAAAAAAAAAAAATGTATTCTGTCCTACGAAAAAAGTAGGTACGTCTGGTCACCATACGTATATGCGACTGTAGCAGTTAGAGTTAATGATTTTCATTCAGTGGGTTATTACTTCAACCGTCTCGATTAAATAGCTGATTTAGATGTCATTGCAAATTATATATAAGTACCCGTTATAAATAAAAAAGTGAGCGTGACCATAACAGCTGACTTCGATTAGACCACTACTTTTTTTTAGTGTATACCTATTTACAAGTTTCCATTTTTGTATTATAATCATATACTATTAAAAACGGCATAAATTATTTTAAATCTTCTTGATTATAGTATATACGTAATGAAATATCAATTAATTTAGATGTTATTGAATCAAATATAACATGTTTTTTACTTTACTTTTTAATCAATCAATTGATATTTGCATATTTATATGTTGTTGATCATAATAAAGATATATAAAAAACATAAATATATACATATATAATACTAATCAGATAGGTATGTCGATCAAGAATTAGATTTCAATTTTCAATATTGTTATCGTAATTTTTTTATATACGAAATTAATAATATTATAGATTAAACGTTTATTTGGTTATTAGGTAATAATTTATTAGTGATTTCGGAAAAGATTCTCTGAAATAGAGTGAAATATTGTTTAATTCAGTTGAAGTACAGGTCAACTCGGCTTGTGTTGGTGTTGTGTATGGATAACGTTTTCAAATGTTTTATAGACATGGCAGTTTTAAATTGTATTAGTCGTCTCGGTGACGACGAGATGTATATTCAAAACGAGCGTTACAGACAATAAAACCAAATATATTATTATTATTATTATTATTATTATTATTATTAACCGTGATGAAAACCATTCGTCATGTTTGACGAATTTGATTTGTAAAAGTATTAAAAAAAAAAAATCAAATCAAATCAATAATAATAGAGCCTGAGGACATCATATATATATACGATCGAAGCAATCATATAGTACCGTCGATCACCTTAACATCCGTTCTACCTGTGCACGCGGAACCAATTGGTTACCGCGGTACATGTACATATATATTATATATATATTGGTATATACCGGATCTCATTATTATATTATGTGGTGTTTTATTATTATTACCATTATTTTTTTTTCCATTTTTTTTTTTATTTCGCTCTTCGTATTATATTATATGTTCCATTATCGTATCTCGCGTCGTCCGATTATAATGCACCGGTCAGCGTGTGTTCATTGCGTACAGCAACAGCATCAACATCAGCACACCGTATATATTATATATTATTCAAACGGCACACGGCCCATGCACAATGATTTTTCCAAACGCTTTGTCAAACTCCTCCGGAGGAAAAAAAAATCGAAATTTCACGGTGTCCTCCTCTCTCCCGTCCGCCTTCCCCACGATTACGAGTCGGCGAACGGAGACTGACAACCGACAACAACGAACGCGCGCGTACAGAATGACAGAGACACGCGGTCTAATGTTGTTGATACGACTTCATGCGATGGCACTGTGACTTATCCGACGCACACAAAAGATAACGGAGCGAAACGCCCGAGAAATATTAAAAAGTGAAACGGATCCTGCAGTGATCACGTACAGCGCCTCCTAGTTATTACTATATTACACATTGGCGGAGATTTAGCCACCGGCAGTTTATTTGAAAATTTCTTCAATTTCAAGTTGAAAATGTCTTTAAATCGCAATATTATATCGACGAAAAAATAAGAATTTGTACATTATTACATAACTACAATGTTCCCCGCAGAATAATATATAATTGATTGTGACTTTACAATAGTTCCCCTCTCGATAATACGTTATTGTCGTTTTAAATATTTTTAGGAAGGCAGTTACGAGCGGCGCAAGTCCGTCACCAAATTTCGGTCTACGTACACGATGCAGTCATCGTCTCTTGGTTTAAATTTCGATCGTCGCGGTTTGTTTTTCACGCCATTCATCGCATCAACGGATCGGTGGTCCTCGTCCGTACTTATTGTACAATTCATATATATATATACATATTATGACGCGTGTATCGTTTTCATTTTTTTTTTTTTTTTCATCGTGTGGCCAAAGCACGCTACATCTCATTTTTAGAGACGCTAAATGTATAAAATAGAACGACAAAAAATTTATATACATATATTACAATATAACATAACGTATAGAGTATAAATACCTGTATAAAAATGAAACATAACCTAAAACACGGCGGGGAAATAATGCTCCGGTGAAAACCACGCAACACACAATGGCCGCGTCACGTGCAACCAATTACCTGTGTATTGTGCGGGATATGTGTTTTTACGCTCGTGAATCGGGTAAATGACCAAAACTTGGACACACGACGATCGTGACAACCGACACGAGCCCGGAGGAAATCGGCCGAACGCCTCCGCCCGGGAGTGCGTCGGACACAGCTCGGCGGCGCGGCCGCAGCCAGCCAGTCACGCTGTATATGTGTGCACACCTATTATAATAATATATAATATAATATATCATATTATATATAAATGTTTTACGTATAATTTCGATTTTATGAACGTCAGACAAAAAAGACCGACCCCGAAGTCTCATTAATTTATTCAGTTTTGGATTTTATACCGCTGTACATACATAAGTTCAGTGCAGTGTTTACCCCCCCCCCCCGGCACGACACGGTCGGTTTGGTAAGGAATAAGGACACTCATTACAGACGCAATCGCCCCGGTTGACGGTCATGGAGATTAAAAACCCAAACAGAGTTGAGACGACAGTGCACGAAACACACTAACCCCCGTGACGGAGGGGGGGACCCTTTGCGGAGATGTTCGAAAAATATCTATTTCGTTCGTTGAGTGTAATCTGCGCTGTTCAAAAGGCCTGCGATGCGAAATTCACCACGATTTTTATTAAAAAAACAAAAAAAAAAACAAAATTAACCAACAATTATTGTACACAAGACATCCGGGTCGCCAAAAAATAATTAAATCCAATCGTTTGTTAAATTGGACGAAAATAATTAGCTTTATATACAAATAGGCTATCGAACAGTACGACTTTAAGGGTTGAATTAAATATGACGTAATAATGAAAATAACTATATTGTATTATAATACGTGTGATCCCGGAAAAAATGACATTTTATTGTCAAGAAAATAAAATAGGTACATAAACGAGAAAAAATAAATCAAGGTGGATTAGACTTATTACCGCGAGAGATTATGGTAAGAGGTAAGAGTGGTAGTAAAAATTGATTTAGAAGCAGAATGTTGAATAGACGGAGATCTAAAAAAAATATAGTTCTATTTGAAAATAAGAGGACGGTTGGTTGAGGGTGAAATATATGGTGTACTGTGTAAAGAAGATGACGAGGGGTCCTAGGAGAAATATGTAAACAAATAATATAAATGATATATAATCAATACTGGGAAATTGAACGATTTTTGTTTAAATAAAATTACTCAATAATTAAGTTAATTAAGTTAAAAGTTAACATACAATTCTAAACTAAATTTTCAATAGAAGTTAAGTTAAAAAAAAATTGTTTTCCTACAATCCAGACGTGATTTTGAGAAAGCTATAGACCGTAGAGAGTATAGGTATCCTATATAGTGATAAAATAATTTAGTCTCTCACCATAATATTACAATTTTTTTTATTGCATTGTGTTCATTTAATATTTACCACGAGATATGAAATTTACTATTTACTGGTAAGGTCAGATGGGGTAAGTGGAACACCACACTGCACTTGCATTTTTATATTTGTAACCTTAGTAATAGATTATATCTATGATATAAAATACTAGAAATTCAAATCTGCCCTTAAGCTACAATTATTAATAAAAATCATAACTAATTTTATTTTTAGAAATCCAAAATTATGCACTTGCCCCAGTGAACGGGCAAGTGAAAAATAATCAACTAACTAGTAACAATGATCTATATTTCAATTTATGAGGCAAGTGTATAAAACTATATTTTTCAAACTACAAAATTATGTTTTTAGAATAAAAGTGTCAAAAATAATATAAAAATGACAGCACTTCTAACATTTTAGTTTTTATAACATAGTTTTGTTAGATTACTTATTACCTAATAATTGTAATCAACACTTTTTACCTTGCATAACTGACAATTACAAAGTAATTAAAATAATAAAATAATTTGGTTAGTACAACACTTAAATTATTAAATATTTACTTTCAGTATTTTATAATACTGAATAAAAAATAAATATATATAAAAATATATAATAAAATAAATAAAATATATATATTAGTGACTTTTTGAATCACATATTTATACAAACAAATGAAAAACGTCTTTATGCACTTTCCCATATTGATTGTTTCACTTGCCCCATTAGTTTTCTTTGTGGGAAAAGTGCATAATTGATCATTTGTACCAGGAAATTAAAAAAAAAGTGATTTTGAATGTTTTATCATAAGATACAAATAAAATAACATATAATCAAAAAATTTTAAAGAAAAATTTCGTTAAAAACTTTAAAAAAAAAATTTGAAAATTAATCGAAAAAAATCGTTATGTTAACAGACCAGATTTTGACTATGTGATACCATCGATTGTATATAGGTACACTATACAGTAGAGTGTAACGAATATTTTTCTATTATTTAAAAGACATTGTACATATATAATACAGTGTAGAATTTAGTTAAATTATATTTTTGTATTTTATACGACTCGATTAGCCACTTTCCCCAGTTCTTCACTTACCCCACTTGATCTTATTTATTTTTGATTATAAAAGTATAATTTGCTTTCCGATAATTTGAAATGTACTGATAATTTTTTTTAATTAACTCATTAATAATAAATTAATTACTAATTGACAAATATGGGCAATTTTATTGATAAAATTTACAAGATAATTATAGTTAATTTTAGTACTTTTTTATATATCTAATTAAAAGTTAAAACAGGATTTTTAATTTTAACTCAGTTAAAATATAGAAGTTAATAATCAATGGTATACGTATTTTATATGTTAAACAATTCATTTTTTATTCATAGTTTATAATTCATTATTATTTCATAATATGTTTCATATTTGAATGTATTTTTTTATAATTGAAAAAAAATCTTCCTTGGTACTTACATAATAAAACTCTGACCCTAAGCTAATTTTTTTTTTAAACTTAACTTTGAATAAACAAAATGAATTAGTTAATAACCTATAGGTACTCATAGATTTTTTTTAACTAGATAATTTAAAAGTTTACAGTATTTCATATTAATAAGTTAAGATAAAAAGGTAACAATAACTTGAATTTATCTTGTTAACTATAGTCGGAGAATTAAAGTGGCGAATGCCCCTGATGCGAACGCCCTTGGTGGTTGATTTTCATCAGGGTAACGTAAAATAATTTTTAGTGATACATGTCAAAATTGTGATAACTAGGGCTGTGAATTTGTAGGAAAGTGCATTTTTTTTAGCTCATTGTGAAACATAGCTTTCTAAGTACAAAATTTGAATCATGTGACAACAAAGTCATTAATGAAATTTTTATTTTGCATTTTTTTGC